>BSQZ01000068.1:1192500-1477500 GCA_033239005.1 Lamellibrachia satsuma | reverse complement strand
CTGTTGACTTCAGGTGAACAGGTCCCTTTTTCCTTCAGTCCATTGTAGAAGCCCTTCATGTCATTTCTGTCTGCAGATCTCTGCAGCTCCTCTGCCTTCATTTCCCACCATTCTGACTTCAGGGCACGGGTGCGTTTTTGTAGCAGTCTGCAGGCATCTTTGTACGCTGCAGTGGTGGATCTAGTACTCCTGGTCTGCAACACTCTCTGGTGGGATTGGTCTCTTCTGCTTATTAGATTTTGTAGCTCCTGGTCGTTGGGGTCGAACCAGTCCTGGTGTTTTCTGTCTGGCTTGCCGAGAAATGTTTTAGCTGTGTTGTATACTACCTGTTGCAGAGCTGCCCATTCCTCATCTGGTGTTGAGCTTTCCTTCTCCTCCCATTGGGTGAGAGCGCTGTCCATCTCCTGCTCGAAGCTCTCCCTATGACTGATGGTACGTAGTTTTGCTGTGTTTAGCTTGGTCGGTTTTCTTACCCCTTGTCTGTTGTGCTTTTGTCGTACTCTAAATGCCACTTTTGACCTCAGCATATGGTGATCGGTCCAGCAGTTAGCTCCACGCATGGCTCGAGTACTGTGGATGTCCATCTTATCCCGACACCTCGTGATGATGAAGTCGATCATATGCCAGTGTCTGGAACGAGGATGCATCCAGGTGGTCTTGCGTTCATCCTTCTGCTTGAACATGGTGTTCGTCACTATCAGTTCGAACTCAGAGCACAAAGCCAGTAGAAGCTCGCCATTGGAGTTGCGTTTCCCGATCCCATATTTGCCCATGACCATGGTCCATTTGTCATTGTCTCTTCCTATCCTTGCATTGAAGTCTCCTATCAGCAGTAGCTTATCGGTACGAGGGATGCCTCTGAGCGTACTTGACAGCTGGTTGTAGAAAGCCTCCTTGTTATCGTCCGGGTTTGTCATTGTTGGAGCGTAAACACTGATAATTGTAGCATAGTTGTCCTTGCTCAGAGGTAGTCTCATCATCATGGTTCTGTCACTTACTGGCCGTGGCATTTCTGTCAGCATTGTCACGATGTCCTTCTTTATCGCAAAGCCCACTCCAGCCTCCCTTCTCTCTCCTTTGGGTCTGCCACTCCAGAAGAAAGAGTATTCCAAGTCATTAAGACTACCAGACTCTGAGAACCTTGTTTCGCACAGGGCGGCAATGTCTATATTGTACTTGGCGAGTTCCATTGCTACTAGTGCAGTACGTCTTTCCGGTCGGTCGGCTACTTCTCGGTCGAGGAGAGTCCTGACGTTCCATTGAGCGATTGATAGTTGTTCTCTTCTTCCTAGCTGATTTTTCACTGTCGACGGAAGATGAGGTCGAGCAGCGCGGTCCTTGGTAACCCGGGCGACGACCGGTCCGGTATGGTAATTCGTGCGGTTGTGCATTTCATGAGAGCTGCTTGCAAAAAGTGTTGAAGTGCTGCTGGCTTTTGCAAGTTACTAGCGGCACTCTCTCGGGGAGCAAATAGAGGTCTCACACCGGCAAGAACACGTCAAGACAGGCGCGAGCTATTTATCCCTGCAGTGGCTGGTCGGGAGATGTTGGGAGTTCCATTCATCAACCACCCTTGATGCTGCCACAATGACATGGTTTTCTGTTAGGGTTTGCTCCCTTAGCCTTCGGTTCTGTCGAGAACCTGTATCACAAGGCAGTGATTTTCAACTCTGCAATGCAGGGGCGTCAAACTCCCTGAGGTATTGTATATATATACACGTATATATACACGTATATATATACGTATGTATATACATATATGTATATATATATATGTGTATATATATATATATATATATATATATATATATATATATATGTATATATATATATATGTATGTATATATATATATATGTATGTATATATATATATATATATATATATATGCCACCTGCTTTGTTACTCCATTTTGATACCTTGCTGGATCTCAAGTCAGAGACCCCATTAGTAGGACACCTTGGTGATTGGTAGTGTAAATATCCAATACATTCAAACCCTTTGGGAAAAACTGGCCCTGTGAAACATATTATAGAATACCGTATGGAACACAGAGGTGGGACAGTCACACATTACTGTAAACATGCAACATAATGTCACTTTTATCGGACAAAAATGTATGCCACTATTCGTATAATCTCCCCAGGTAACAACATTCCTGTGACGTGTAAACATTAAGTGTGTTCTCAACAAGCTGCAGCAATTTTTTGCAGTGTCTTGTGAAACTTTTCATTGTTTGATAATCATAATTAAAAAAAAAAATTTACAACAATTTGTTTTGTTTTGTACTCGATTGATGCAAATTTGTTTTTGCTAAATGGGACATTCTATTTAAATGTCTGGTTTTAGCAACGCCTATTATTTGCACTATTTTGTTTTTTAAATTTGCTTTCACGCTTTTGCAGTTACTGCATATTCATCATATGTTCACCACATGCAAACTCCTATAGTAGCTCCCTCGGAATGTCTGTTAATTATAGGAACTTTGCTTTGGGCCCACTGGTATACTGTTAATAATGGCAAAACAGTCGAAGATTTTAAAAAAAAGGCATATAACAACCTGAAGTGTCCTAGGCCAGTACACATACACACATTTTGTGACATCATAGGAATATGTGTACGTATACTCGAGATAATTCAATAGACCTACGCGCCTATGCTATAACTACACAAAAAGTCACAGTTCGGATAGAAAGATTTAAAAGTTTTTTGCCTGCAACAAACGACGCGGAGGAAAGTCGGTGTTTATGTCAAAAGTCGTGGTGTGCCTTTAATTAGGGGTGCAGCTACAAATACAGTATTTACGTTAAGTTAAGTACGCAAAATTCCATATTATGCAGAAGGATACCGACAGGTGTCACCCCTAGCGGGAACTCACTTTCGCTTAGCATAGATTAGCGTAATTAATTAGCATCGTGTACTTGAAACATTATTACATTGCAGCTTGCATAAAAATACTTACTGGTACGCAATTTTGGTTGCACCGAATTGCATAATTTCATATATATTTATATATATATAAGTGCTGTGTACCATACTGCAGTGTACCAGTGTACCAGTATTTTTATGTGTTTTGATACTGGTATTTTTATTCAGTCGAACCGGTATTCCATAAAGTATGTTACATCTTCAATTGACAATAATTGAATCAAAACCATCTAAAAGTCACTGAATTTGAACGAAGTCAAGGTATTCAACACATGGCGTGCACACTTCCTTCGAGCGGAGTGCACATGTCCGGAAGAGCAAATCGTATCAGTCGATAAATGGCCTGGTGCCAGTTCCACAATGTGGCACTACTGTGACATTGATAGAAATGCATTTTCCTGTGTGTAGTGTGAGGGATGCTTCTCTGAATGTTTCAGGAACCATTTTACTTTCAAGCAAACACATCTCACAGCGTTTTTTAGCTGCAAATAAATTTATTTCCAGCATCTATGCTGTTTCATATATAGATACAATTAATTGAATAGGTTAACAAATTTTAAAACAATTAAAAAGACAATGAATGCATAAAATTATCAATGGGTCTAGTCTATCTGTTATGATAATATCTTCTGCCAGCGTGTTTGCATATGAACAGTAAAGTAAATGTTAATACAAAGAAAATCTTAGCACAGAGTTTCAATGCTGTTTTTTAGATGCACCGGAAAAACTGTGTACTGTACAAAATATATAGAGCCATATGTTAGATATATATATAGAGCCATATGATACACAACACTAATGTATATATGTGTACAGTAGTACCTGCCATCAACGGACCCTACGACAGGGGGACACCTGCAATGTCCTGACAATGTGATGTTTGTTTTGCGCTTGAATGAATGAATGGTGTATCGCTGGTGCTGGTAGTTTCGGCTTCAACAGTTCGATTGGGTCCAATGTCAGTGGTCCTTCGAGATTTATGAAATGTCACAGCTGGGATGTGTGGTTAGATTGTTAGAATTCGTTCAGAAAGGATGGACATTACGAGAGAGCGGGAGTCAGGTGGACAATCTTGTATGGAAAATGTTTCTGATGTATCATGACGTATCATGAGTCAGGATCGTGGTGTTAAATTTTCAGGAGTGGTACCGTATTGACAAATTTGTGTAAGAAATGTAATTTTTTGTAGTATGACAGTAATATCTTTATTATACAACCTATGCAGGTTTTAATTATTAATAAATATCCGGCCACATTTCTACCATTGTAGTACTGAACCCTCCATTCCAGCATTACCTGTCCCTTCGATGAGGGGACACCTGCCATGTAGAGACACTTGCTTTGATACTGATATATCCATTGAAGGCAGATACTACTGCATATATATTTGGCTGACCAAACCAGTGTTGACATGTTGAAATATTGACATGTTTAGTTTTTTACATCGTTCGAAAGCATGCAAAGATGAAGGGACTAGAGGCGGAGATGGAATGGCTGAGGCAGCGCATTGTGGCATTGGTGGGAAGGGAAGAGGTGGGTTGTGCCAGTGGTTCCGGTGGGGGGGGACAGTGGATGATAAAGTGGGAGAAGGTGATGAGATATATGCTAGGGAAAGATCAGCTCAGCATGGGAGGAGGCTGAGAGGAGGTAAGGTGACAGGATGGAAGGAGACGGGCGGAAGACAATGGGAGAAAAGGCACCAGGAGATGGGTGGGAAAGGTGACATGTTGATGGACGAGAGGGAGATGGACAACATGCTGCCATGTGACAAAACTGCAGGACAGAATCCGACGCAAGAGCTACTCTGAGGTAGTGATAGAGGGGATGGGGAGGAGAGCGAGGGTGTTTGTGTAGGAATCAGTAGTTAGGAAGACTGACAGCACTAAGCAAGAGGGACAATATGGTGGTTTGGTTTCCAGGGGCAAAAATAGAGGCTATGACAGAGAGGGTTGTAAAAAATCGTGGGTCTGGGTGATGGAGGTTCCATTTTATTACACATAGGGACTAACAGCGCAGAGAGGGAGGGTACAACTGCCATAGTTAGGAAGAACAGCTAAGCAGACATGGATTGAGCAGATAATTCTGTCAGGGATTCTACCAGTAATGGGAAGCTGGGGTCAGAGATATCAAAATTGCCAGAGGATTAACAAGTTAAAAAAAAGAAAACATTTCTGACGCTGATTATAAATGCGTGTTTAAATGCAAGGAGCATAGTAAATAAGAAAAACGTAAAAAAAATATTATGGTAGAAGATATTCATCCTCACAAATTGGTATAACCAAATCATGGGCCAATAAAGACATATCAGATGCTGAATTAGGACTGACAGGATACGTAATGTTTAGGAGAGATCTAATAGGAAGAAGGGGAAGGGGAGTATATTTTATTTACAGTATTAAGAATCTATTCAGGCTTACAAAATAAAATTAGAAAGGGAACTAAATTGCGATGAAGCTGTTTGGTGCAGTATAATTACAGGAAATACAACATTAACTATCGGATTAGTTTACCGAAGTCCAAACATAAATGAAGAGGATAACACAAAAATACAAAATGCTATGAAGGAAGTGAGTAAAGGGGAATGTATCATAATGGGAGATTTTAATCATGGACACATACAATGGAAACCTCTAGAGAGTACAGGGGGTGAGGACCAACAGTTTCTATTTTTAATTCAGGATACTCAACATGTTCTAGAACCAAGTTAACCAACCATGGAAGAGAATATATTAGATTTAGTTGTCTTCACAAAATTAGTGGACAATGTCAAAATACATGAACCATTGGGTAACAGTGATCATAATCAAATACATTTTGACATCAAGGTAAAATCAGAAAGTACAAATAAAAAATACAGTAGAAAATTCCACAAAGGTAAATATAAAGATATCAGAAAAGCTAGATTGGAATAACATGCTGAGGAATAAGACTGCAACTGGATGTTGGAACATTCTAAAATATGAAATTGAGTGTATCATTGATCAATTTATTCCCTTGAAAAATAGGGAAAACGGTCTAGAAAGAAACACTTATCAAAAGAAGCTATTAGAAAAATAGCATACTATGTGGAGGGTTTGTAGGCGTACCAGAGAGGATGAAGACTACACAAATTACAGAGGTACTTAGTGCAGCTATGAAAGAAATTAGACAATCTAAAAGAAGATGTGAGCAAAAAGTAGCATGTAACAAAAAAATTACAGCAAGAATTTTTATGCATATATCAGGAGTAAACGAAGTGTACGAAGCAAGGTTGAACCACTAGCAGACAGTGCTAGAAATATAATATC
The DNA here is from genome assembly GCA_033239005.1 of Lamellibrachia satsuma. Lineage (NCBI taxonomy): Eukaryota > Metazoa > Annelida > Polychaeta > Sabellida > Siboglinidae > Lamellibrachia > Lamellibrachia satsuma. Next base: position 1,471,287 of record BSQZ01000068.1, on the reverse strand, counting down.
ACAAGGTTTTTAATGGCAGAAGACCTAAATGGATACTTCAGTTCAGTGTTTACCAGAGAAGATATTAGTTCATTACCAGTTCCAGATGCTAAATTTCAAGAGATTAAATCAAACTATTAGGTAACTCCAGAAATGGTAGCTATGAAAATAAAGACAATGAAGGACAATAAATTACCTGGAGTGGATGGAATTCAAAAGTAGTAGGGGATCTCCACTGGCTGTGGGCAGCGTAAGTCCCATCGCACAAACACTCGACTGAGGATGTTGTCTACTGCTGTGTCATCCTGGTCAATGAAGTATGTCATTGATGGCCCACACGTGCAGTCAGTTTGCTCAAGGGCAGCATCAAGACTGAGCAATTCTGCCTTTTTCAACATTTTGTTGCTGTGCAGAACATGTGGCTTTTCACACTGCTCACATGTAATGACACGCTTTTCCTGCCCAACTGTTTGGGCACTCAGGTTGAATGGGAGCTGATGCGCTTCTTTATTGGTTTCTTTCCATGATGGGTGGTGTCTTCCTGTTGTGTGTTTGCCATAGAGGCATAGACTTCACTGAAAGGTTTGTAGTGTGTAGCACCTTGATTGAGCACTGGATCTGGCAGAAACTTCAGATATTCAGCAATTGCTTCGGGGAGCGCACTTGATGATGCAGAAACTGTACTGCCGTTCCTGTACATGATTGTCGAAGAATTCCTGCTTTCGGCCTTTCTGCATCAACTCCTTCTTTGATCCTGATCGACCCTCGATCAAGTCATCAAGAACATCTATGTGCTGTTCCACATGTGTCACTCGCGCCAGTGCTGAGATCATTGTTATTGGCCATTGCACGCTGTCAGCAACAGCATTCTTGAGTTCCGGGTACTTAGAGGCAGTCGCATGCACGTCTGCCATATATGAGCAATTCTGCAACCAATGCACCAGGTCATGCTTCTTCCAAGGTGCAATGAGAGACAACAGCATGGAAACATAGTTGACTCTGTGGTCTGGTCCCCGTCACTGTATAACATCATGATGGGCTTGTCAGTGTCCTTCATGATGCCAGACATTTCAGCACTATGGCGAGCTGGGGATGTTGGCATGAACACAGAGTCTTTCAGTGCCATGTATACCTTGCCCCCATAGAAGGATCATTCAATTGTCGCAGGTCAAATATGACACTTGGCGCAAGTGTCATTTTTGAGAAGTCGTGGTCAGCCATTTGAAATGTTTGGCACATGCTAACCAAGACCTGTCGTCCAAGCTCAACAGCTGCCAATGGAGTACCAGGTTTGCCCACCTTTACCTTGTGTTTGTCATCCACACTGAGCAATACACAGTATTCACTTATCCTTGACGTATCTGAAAGCTGCTGAGAGCATCTTCATCGTGTGCACGTAGCTGCCGCTGTTGCACCATATATTTCACTTCCAGGCGGCCTGTGCTGCAGTGCTGCGTGGGTTGTTGGATTCTTTGGCCAAAATTGTAGGTGTAGCCAATTTGCTGAGGGAACGGGTACGTCAGGAGGGCAAGTTTGCTTTACAGCCCCAAGAAATGCCATATAGACATAGCCGTGGCTGTGTGGGTGATGCATTCATGTCGCCTCGCATGAACTGCTGTTTCAGCAACATTTTCAATGTACTGTTCTGCCTTCTACCAAAACTGTTCATACGGCCAGGAATGATGTCTCGTAGATCACATATGATGTCAACATCACCAAGTTAAACAAACATATTTACACACTTATCAATTTCAGTTCTTCATTCGTTGAGGAAGACGTCATTTGTGAATTGTTGATATATATTTCGTAAGTACATGGGTTTAACATCAGCCTTGAGTCTGCATGATTCCCTGAATTCACGCCTCATCTGACGAGTGTGTCGTAGCGTGGAGGACGTTCTATCACTTGCAGTAATGCGAGGTAGGTTTGTTGCCTTATCACTATCGCTAGCATCTGATAGCGTCTCACAGAAAATGGAGATTAACTTTCCCCCGGGGTATATATAGGTAAGGAGAGTGGTTTTGTGTGGCAGCCCGCAATGTTTCAGGTTTTCAAGGTAGGTGTATCGTTGCTGCTTGTAAGTTGGGATCAGCTCATTCAGGAACAACTCGTCATACACATCCCACTGCTCAACTGTAGTAAACAGAGAGCTGAACGGTGCTGTCATCTTTGGAGGGGGCGATGACTTGAACAGAATATGAGTGACTTCAACAGTATCATCAATTGATCGCATCTGCCAAACCAAAAATTAACACAGGTCTATTAATAAATCTAGTATTGGTGAATGCTGAAATGTTAACTTTGCTTCTGTAAAACAACTAGGAACAACATAACCTATTCACAATATTACTCATATCTAACCAGGTGGAATCCCTTAACCTGTGATAATTTACTAAAAACAGATCTACACAAATTTTATTACCTGTACGTTCTCAGCTACGCATGGATACATAAATCTAAGATTTGGACACATTTAAAAAAGTTCTTATTCATGCATAGCTGAGAATGCATAGGTCAACTACACATTTGATTATACATGCCGACACTTTAAATGTTTATACTAAGTGATTAAATTTCTTTGCAAAGTTTTATTTGAATTTTGTAATTGAAAACAAGGCATATATGTGTATTGAATAATGTGCTAGTCTTTGTTTCAACATTGTTCAATCCAGTAGTTAGTGTTGTACCTGAAACTTAAAAATGCTCACTATTTTCTTAATACATTTTATGTACTTGAATATTTGCACGTCAACTCACCGTTTTCGACAGATGGTTCTGCACTTGTGTCGTTGCAGACTGCGATGACAGTTAGTCGTTATACTTCTTCAGGCAGCATTCAAGACCTTGCACCCCATCTCGAACACTTGCCCACGCAACTGCATTGATCCAGGGTTGAAATCAAACAAACAAGATCCTTTGAGTATTTGATAGTTGTGGATATTATAAAAAATTTACAACATGAAAACCATACAATTTAATAATGTTTTTATATTACACACTTGTCTTTGATGCATACTCATGAAATAAAAAATATGTCAGTTGCAGTTCAATGTGAACTAATTTTTAAATTTATGAATAATTTAAAACTGCTTCCTCAACTGATTTAGCCTATGGCAAATCCGGTTCATTGGTGTCCAATTATGTAGTGAGTGTGAATAGTTTATGTAACATCCGCAGTCGATTTAATAAAAAAATGCCTATTTTTTTTAAATCATCAAAAGAATGGACTTTAGTCGTTAGATTTGATAAGGATCAAAATAGTGGATATCTAAAATGGTAAAAAAAAATTCACCAGGGAAGAAAATCGTGATTTTTCAGCATTTCGATTCATATTTCAGTTAATGTTTGAACAAGCATTAACTAATTTAATAGTTTGTCTGATGATTTCACACACAAAAATACATACAAATGAGCTAGCATATGAATACTAGGTAGGTTTGGTTTTTTGCAAAATTAATTTGAAATGAAACTAGCAAAACAATCGAATTGATTAAGCACCTTTAAATAGGACATGAGAAGTAACTAAATCCATAGATATAAACATCTTATTTAAAAATAGAGAAAGGTGAAACACTAATAATTGCATTACAAGCAATAAGTGAAATCAACAGGTCAATATAAATATTATTAAAAATAGTCAAACAGTTAAAATGTCAAATTAAAAAAAAAAATACAAGAGCATCAAATGCATTTGTCGTTATGGCATTTTCGGCTGCCTTGTTGTCACCATTTAATTTAAATGTGAAATATTTGCCAAAGGCAACGACATCTTCAACTCACAGAAATGCATCCAACATTTAACAGTACTCCTCATCAGACATGAGGTCAAATAGATTATTTCAATTACCAATTCCAACTACACCTCCAAAATACCAATTCTAAAATACTAATTCCATATCAAAATAACAGAACAGAGCAACCATAGACCATCAACACGCACAAAATTACATCTATTTTTGAGCATCTTAATTTAATTTATGCATATTATGGTACATAATGGCAAACAAATTTGATATACACAACATATTATATTTTAATGATTATCTTTAACTAATCGTTTGAGTTAAAAAGTGAGACATGAAGTAATTGAAAATGCCAATTACATTTTTACAAATTCCAATTACTTTTAAAAACAAAACACCAATTACAATTTCAGAATTGGAATTGGAGTTTCAATTCCAATTACTTTGTAACTGACCCCAAATCTGCTCCTAACTTCTAAACTGGCTTCTTTGTTTTGGTTTGGGCTGTGGAATTGTTCCTGTGCACAGGTGGTCATCATCCATTTGATACCCATAGAGCATGACATGTGCACCAATGACATTATAAAATCAGCACAAAAGGTGCATCCTAAGCTCAGCTTTGTAATTTTTACTTGATGACTAACAATTATGTTGGGAACTTAGTTTCTTCTTTTTCTGCAGGGCGCTTACTTTGCATGGAAAGCAACAGCCCTTGGCAAGAATTTTGTAAATGGAAAGACCTTCCTTGAGAAGAGGTGAGTAAACATTGTGAATTTAAACTGAAATGTAATCTTTACAGCTGGATATAACACCAACTGTCTGGTGTCATGCTGATGCACAATATGTGTAACCATGTGACTGCCAAATCCTATAAATACATATATATGATCAAGAGCACAATTACAGAAATAAAATGTGCAGTGGACTACGAAGATATTATTTATTGACTTTCTTAGAGTAGAAAGTATTTCAAGTTTTTATTTTATCATATTTAGTATGCTCAGCATACATTTATAGGAAAACTTCACTTCCATCCTTGACCAGGATGGTCGTAGGGGTGCCATTCACACACAGTCCTTGCCAACGTTGCCTGTCCTCTGCTGTGCATCATCATCATCCTGCTCGAGTTCAATTACTCATACATGCTCTCATCTACTTTCATACGCAGGCAGTGTCCCATCCAGCGAAGCCACTTTTCTCTTACAAGCTCCTTCACATGTGGGTTAGTAGCAACGTTGAACACCTCCGCACAGCTTGGATGGTCCTCAAGCGGATCTGGATAGCCTCGCTCTATCCTTGTGACACGGTGCAGACAGCAGTAAATAAATCCTTCTACTGAATCTGTGTTGTTCTTACACATGGGCCATCATTCGGCATTGTACAGACACCACCAGTGACCGGAACAAGCCTGACTTCAGCTTCAACGGCACTATGCTGGAATCCCATACTTTGCACAGTGTGGCAAACACCGCACCGGCCATTCCAATCTGCCAACGGACATCGTTTGTGGCATCCCCATCTTGAGTGATATTATTACCAAGGTGCACAGATTCCACCACTGGCTTAACAGCTGTGCCATCCGCATTCTCCAGTTTCGCTGGGATCACACCTCGGATCTCCCCTTTCCGCCATGCTATCCTCTCCCTGGGCTGCATACGTGTGCGTTGTTGCCGAGTATTCATTAACGTTACTGGGATGCACCACCAGCTTGCAGTGTGACTGCAGAGTGCCTGCTAAGTCCACAACTCCTGCAAGCATCACAACAGTGTGTGTTCTCCTGGTCCACATACTCCCTGTGACCCAATTTGGTGAATTTGTGCATCGCCATCACGTAGCCAACCGCCTGCCTTGACCACAACTGGTGTCAGCTCCCCGTCATTGTACAGTAACAGGTGTGTGGATCGGACAGCTCTGAGACCACCAGTGTTCCGGCATCGTTCCTGCTCCTTGTTGATCACCACATATCGCACCTCCCAGTCAACAACCCAGCCCTCATAGCGATTGTCATCCCGCGCTGCACCTCGGCCCTCTGCACCACTTCAGCTTGTTCACCACTCACTCCCATGCACTTGGTCTTGGCAACATTAATTTGCAGACCTGTAATTGCATTAGTGCCTGCTGCGCCCCACGTTCTCTGGTGGACATGGTGACCAGGGTCATCTGCATATCCCAGCCAACAAACATCTGCCTCAAGTCCCCATCTGCTATACAATGGTGTTATGTCAAGTGATGTGGCCAAACCAGGAGAGCTTACGTCATTTCACTTTTTCTCTTACTTTCTAGAAAGGGAATCCACTTGTCTCACATATTCATTTGTTTTGTTTTCAGTATACGAAATGCGAAGGTGTTTCCTGAAGCATTTCATTTCAAATGTATGTACGCATCTCTCTGTCTCTGCTGTCAGAGTCCAGCTCTTGAATCCATAGAGGAAGATACAATGAGTGCTCTGTAAGAGCTTGGTTTTGGAAGCTGTTTATGCTCTTCCAGATCATGTTAAGTTTTGACATAGCAGTCATAGCCATTGCGATCCTTATTTTTATTTCCTTTGCTGAAGTGCCATCTTTGCTTAAGGTCTACTTCCTCAAGGTTCTGGCCATTTATCATGATGGTAATGGGGATGTTCTGGTTGGTACTGTTGACACATACTTTGATTTTCTCTGAGCTGATTTCCATCCCATAAGCACTTGCTTTTTCTTCCAGCCTGGTTGTGAGGTCAATATCGTCTGCAAAACGAAGATTACAAATTGGCCTTCCACCAATAGATATGGCGGTGTTGAAGTCTACGACCACGTAAAAATTAAATGGAATGGACTAGTTGGGTGCATGGGCCTACACTGTAGTATTAGACAATTGTTGTCGTAACTAAACAGTTATTTAGGTAGTATTTTGTAAAATACTTCAAAGGATGGTCATTGTTTTGCTAAATAATTTCACCATTTTGTGTACTGTTGCTGTGCACTAGTAACGTAGTTGCTTATTAACTTATGCCCATGGATGACGACACATACTGATTCGGCCCTGATTTAACAGCTTTGGGGTTGAAATGAACTAAAGACAACTAATATACTGAACAACAAATGAAATGCAAATGTTTGATCATACGTTTTTTTGCCCCACAATAAACTCCCTGAACTTTCGTTACCGCAGATTGATTGATTGATTAATTACAAATAATGAGATTCTACAAAGAGCAGGACAATAAAGACAGTTACTGAAGATGAGAAGAAGACAATTGCTATTTCTAGGACACAAATTGAGAAACAGCCAGTTATTGTGTTACTGAAGGAAACATTGAAGGACACAAAGTTGGAGGCAAGCAAACAATAAAATACATTAATAGTCGAAACATTGGCTTGAAAGACCAGCCAATGACACCCAGCTGCTGACAACAGCTATGTGGAGGCCATGATTGCCAACGTCACCAGACATTGCAGAATTGATTACATGTTTGCATTTATTTCGTCTATTATGCTTTAAGTATCACTTTGATAGCCATTATCAGTCAAAATACAGGATTTACATGCATGGACTTGTACATTTCAGATACAGTGATGATCTTGAATTGGAGGATGCTGTGCACACAGCCATTCTGACATTGAAAGAGAGCTTTGAAGGGCAGATGACGGAACACAATATAGAGATTGGCATCTCCAACCAAGACGGCTTCCGGCGCCTGTCTCCAGCTGAAGTGAAAGATTACCTTGCATCAATTGTGTGATCGACAGTGTAACTTGTATGTCATTTTTACAAACTGCAGCCAGAAGGAAATGGTTAGGATTGTATAGTTCTGCAGTACAGGTAGAAAGCATGTTTTGTTAAAACATACAGTTTAGATTCTTCATAATGCACATCAACACTACTTATAACACATTTAATGTCTGTCATTTATTTCTTTCTTCAGTAAAAACAAGTTTACTTTTGTGGTAGTTGTATTTGGATTTGCTCAACATATCCATTTAAACATGTATGTGTTTGTTGTATTCTATAGAAAATATCACATTAATTCAAAACTAGCATGTGAGATGGTCTGTGTTTGGTCCAATCTTCTAATAAAGAGGAGTGGTTCCAAAATAAAGCACCACATAGCCATATACAGTGTTTAAATGTGCAATTCTAGAATCTGATAGTAATTTAAATGATGAAGCACCATCCTTATACCTCCTACGAAAGGTAGTTGGAAACACTGATCATACAACAAGGAATTAATGCAATTCCAAGGTTTTCAATGGGATTTTCATATAGTCCCATAGACTGAAAGGACCACCCCGAACATCCCCAAAATATGTTGCTGCTGGGTGGGCGAGGGTGAGTATTTATTTTTAGCCTTTGCTAAAAATAGTGTCAAATATGTCCGTCGGATTCCTTAAATATGGAATGACCAATGTCAGATGTTTATCTGAGTATGGTTATGACCAACACCAGCAAACCCCCACAATTCTTTGGTTTTGACAAACATACGTTAGGCTCCAAACAGTGTTCAATCTCGTTCCATCTGTTGCCGGTGGTTCTCATCGGCCCTCCTGATACTTGCAACAAAGTGGTAACTTTTGATGTGATTGATAAGCATTTTGGTGCACCAGGAAGAGAGGCAATTAAACGTTGCAGAAACACAGAAGATCCGTGAGAAATCCCTGAAGTTTCTCGTGTTACTCGGGACTTACACGCGCAGCCTTCGCCAAAAAGGTTCAGCAGTTAGGCTTGGACTTCACGAAGTGTCGGATTAACAATGCGGAGGACATGGTACAAACTTTTTTGTGGGGGCTTTTACCGAGTGCGTGTCGATGAATATCGAATACTGACTATGGAGGTTAATACCTTTTACCTTAAGATTCAACTATGAGCATAAGAGAACATACCACAGATTGTTGTCGACAATGACATACAAACATACATACAAGAAAATACAGGGTATGCAATTACATACTACAAAATAACACAAAAGGCGTAAAATAATCACCAAAGGCTCTACACATCTACTCTAGGTCACGCATGAAAATGTTTGGAAACATACCATGATTAATATAGGAGTCGTACCACTGTACAGAATTGCATTGGTGGCTTTGTTAACGTTTTGTCTGAAAACCTGACCATCAAAAATTCTTTTAAAAATATGCAGCAACATGTCTCATTGACATGTTCACCAACTTTTATAAAAATTACATACGCAAGGCGAGGCACTCTCTATATCGCTTTGCAGACAGAACAAGAGATTACACATTATGTGGCATAACAAAATTCTCCGGAGAACGTTCTTGCGGGTGTCCTATCTTGCCCTTATACCTCACCATTTTCCAAGTAGTCATAGCGTGGGGAATCCCATTGCTGGATTTATTCGCAACCACACGCGATCTAGTTCCCACTTCTGTTGAATTCATGCTGAAAGTAGATTGTGGTACAACTGACGAAGAGGCAAACATTTACCATGTGCGATGCCCGTCAATATATATGCACTATTTCACAGCCAATAGCAATAGTAAACAGGAAGGTCAACTATGGTCTTACCCCTATAGGAGTCAGACCACAGTTGAGAATTGCATTGGTGGCCATGTTAACGTTTTGTCTGATTATAAAAAAACGTGACCATCAAAAATTCTGAAAATTGTACACAGCAATTGCCATCATCTCATTGATATACTGACCAAATTTTATCAAAATCACATACCTCCAGCTCTTTTAAATTGCCCCGACGTGCGATGCCTATCAATTTTGACAAAAATAGCCATGTATTCATGCGCCCACGTGGCCCATAGCAGAAAAATTCCCATAAATCCCTCCGCCAGTTAAACTCTTTAAAAAAATGCACTGTTTCACAGCCAATAGCTTCTACAAACAAACCTGTGAATATTCCTGCTCAAAGGCACTCATGTCACATAATATTAATTTATTAAATTACCATTTTACAATTTCATGCGCCCTACATTCGTGTGAAACAATAAACAGGAAGGTCAACTGTGGTCTTACCCCAAATAGGGAATTTTTTTGTTTGAGAAAGTGTCAAATTTTATATCAAATTGCGGCACAGTGTATATGTAGACACATTATGGAACACTCCTGCTTGTCAAGTCATTATTATTTGTTTGATAGCCAAGTCTAAACAATGCTTTGCCCGTATTATTAGCTGAAAACCAGTCACATAATTTAATTATAGGTCGATTTTGACACTTGATAAATCATAGATCATGTACACTAGATTTACATAGCACTGCGAACCAATGAAGCCTGCTTACTGTCCCTTTGAATATACTAATGAGTTTATTTTAAAATTAGTATTCATATAATTGCTTGATTTTAAACCAAACGTGGCATAACTTTGTAAGAAAATTGGACATTTTTCACATTTAACAGGATTTAGGGTAAATTCCAATCATTCAGGTTTGTCCAATTTTATTGTTTATGTGACTGCTTTCATACTTCTAGTTGATAAGATACAAGGCGAACGGCTTGATTTCGATACGCCACCATAAAAGGGTATCACATGACCAGATGCCAGTCGCGGCCAGATTTGAAAATGCTGATCTACGCAGTGCTTGAAGTGGGTGTGACACAACCAAAATACAACTATTCTGTCCAAATTGTTTACACAATGTTGCTAACGCACTGGGCCACAACACAAATATCACCAATGACCGCTCTAGTCCAAAATGGCTACCTGTTCCGTCACATACTTGAGTCATACCCCTTAATTTTCGCCAACTTTCCATTTTGGCATCCGATCTGTACCATGATGTTCGTGATTGCTACCGCTGTCTGCCTTTTCCAAGCAAGCTGTTCACTTTTCCTATCAACCTGTGCCTATGGGAATGATTATATCTTATGTAAACCACTTCAGAGTTATGGTTAGCTAGGGATGGGGTTAGCTAGAGATATAGGGTTAGCCAGGGATGTGGTTAGCTAGAGATGGGGTTAGCTACGGTTAGGATTGCAAAGTACTGCACACAACGTGAAATTCGTATTGGTATGTGGTGAATAGACATTTTGGAAAGGCAACTGTTATTGTTGATATTAAAAATTGCTTATTGTAGACTTTCAGCTTAGTTAAGCCCTATAATACTATTTTAGCATATGAAAAATAAACAAATTGTATTTATTAGCAATGAAATATCATATTCAACATTAACTTGCGCAATATATCAGCTCGTACACATCAAACGTTATAGTACAAAACTAAAATGTACATTTATTTGACATGTTTTATATTTAGTAGATCGGTTATAGGACACCTCCTAAGGGAGACTGTTAAACAGTTTAAATAGTAGCGGCGTTTAACCAGTAATGATCTTGTTGACTAGATGGAATCAATAACATATTTATATAATAATATAATATCATCCAGTCTGACACCGACAATTGTCTAAGTCAAAATACACACAACACTGGACAGGTTAGCAACCGTATTTATTTATTTATTAATTTATTTTCAAAAATATGTGCCCTAATTATATTATCAGAATTGCAAATTACAAAAAATATAAGAAATTTGTTTTAACAAACTAATAATTTCATCCAAATTACGTGTAATATCCACAATTAGGCTAATAACAACGACCAAAACATAAGCATATCAACATTTTATAAACGTGTTTGTGACCCCGACTTCCGTCTATTTGGAGTCAGACCACAGTTGAGAATTGCATTGGTGGCCATGTTAACGTTTTGTCTGATTATAAGAAAACGTGACCATCAAAAATTCTGAAAATTGTACACAGCAATTGCCATCATCTCATTGATATACTGACCAAATTTTATCAAAATCACATACCTCCAGCTCTTTTAAATCGCCCCGACGTGCGATGCCTATCAATTTTGACAAAAATAGCCATGTATTCATGCGCCCACGTGGCCCATAGCAGAAAAATTCCCATAAATCCCTCCGCCAGTTAAACTCTTTAAAAAATGCACTGTTTCACAGCCAATAGCTTCTACAAACAAAAACCTGTGAATATTCCTGCTCAAAGGCACTCATGTCACATAATATTAATTTATTAAATTACCATTTTACAATTTCATGTGCCCTACATTCGTGTGAAACAATAAACAGGAAGGTCAACTGTGGTCTTACCCCTATAGTAGTGCAGTAGTAGGCAGGTCCATTGCTGGCACCACTTCTGTTCACGTGATTTCCGATGGAGCACGGAGTCACTTCCGGTGGAACAATTAAGCAATGACGATGGCGCCACCTGGTGGATATTGTCACAACTACTTTAGACAATTCGTGAATTCCGACATGAGCCCAGAGGAACTTACGGTCATGTGACTTCCGGTGGACCCGGAGCCACTTGGCGAATAGAGTCGGGAATACTTTAGCACCCCTGGTGGATAGTTTTGATACTAGTGACACCTAACTAATTTGATTTGAACTAATTTGTATACTAATAGTCGCCAAGCGCTTACTTATGCGGTATGTCCACTCAAGTAGCAGTTCCGAAGTAAAGTCGCCGTAATTCATTTATTTTGTCGCATTTAGCTGTGTGCGTGCGTGTGTAGCTACGGAGTAACGCTTTTCACTAAGTGTGTACCGATCTATGTAAGTAGCACTTTTAGATGTGCAGGTGTAGCACTTACCTACGTATGTAATGCTTTTTAATTATTAAGTGTGTGCGTGTGTGCCAGTTTAAACTATGTAAATTAGTTTAAACTAGTTTTAACTATCTCGCTATGCGTTCACCACGTTTAAGCAATTTAGTTAAATATGCAAAAATTTTAACTATGAAGTAAACACGGAATGTAGCGCCTTTAGCCGTGTAGGTACCGCATTTGCCTGTGTATGTTGTTTTTTTAACCCTGTAAGTCTCACATGTAACTATGCATATGCTGCTTTTAGCTGTGTGTCGCACTTTTGTTATGTGGCAACGCTTTCTTGCTATGTGTTTAACGCTTTTATATGTATTTTGTCGTATTTAACTATGTATATTACGTGTTCAGCTATGTAAGAACATATATTTAGTTTTCTTGTTGTCGCACTTACCTGTGTATGTTGTTTTTTTAACCCTGTAGGTCTCACATGTAACTATGCATATGCTGTTTTTAGCTGTGTGTCGCACTTTTGTTATGTGGCAACGCTTTCTTGCTATGTGTGTAACGCTTTTATATGTATTTTGTCGTATTTAGCTATGTATATTACGTGTTCAGCTATGTAAGAACACATATTTAGTTTTCTTGTTGTTGTTTTCAATCAACATTCCGGTGAAGTTCAATCATTCAAGTCCAAATCATCTAAGTAAAATGACGTGCCAAGGAAGGAAGTATGCAACTAGCAAACTTTCATATCAAACTTTCAAAACAAGCTTCAAATCATCAATGCTCCAAAAACAACTCAAAAAATATGCTGTCTTGGATTTAAATTATCAAAAATAACTTCTAGATTCTATTGATTTTGTAACGATGCTTCTCTTATCAGTCTGATGTTTCAACAACATGTGCACTTATATAGACCGCCACACGGCGTTATGGTGAGTGCAAAAACCTTGGATCCTTTGCGGGCTCTCTTGATCTTGCTGCATCAGTACTAATAGGTGACAGCCCCTTTTGCGATCATCCATGGTAAAAAAGAGCACAACTTGTCACATGTGGTTATGCTGGAAAGATTGTACATTTTCCACAGGAATGCATCTGTAGCAGTCTCGTACTAATTTTTCCAATTGTTTGCATGTCGTTTACCCATGTACAACCAGTGTGTTGTTGTGGGTATGCTAGTATCAATATTTTCTCTAACATAAATAAAATCGGCATTGTTTTCCAAGAGAGAGAAACTTTGTCTATCCTACTAGCATCACTTTTTACATTCAGCACATCTAATATCACCTAAAACTATAATCAAGAAATCATTACTATACTAATTGAGGATGTAGCAAATGACCCTTCCAACAGTTTGCCAACTTAAATTTTTGGATAAAGCACAGCCAAATCACAATAAATCTAGGCAACATACATTCCTGTTTCATCTGAAGATGAGTCAATAGTAACACCACCAGTTGACGTATAGCTTTCGAGCAGTCAGTATGGCTGTTTCATTCGCAGAGTTAATTTAATTGTTGACGTTATTCTCGGATTTTGATGTATGAATCAACGAATCGTGAATGTCGAGTCATTTCTATAAAATCTACCAAGATTTATACCCACTCTGGTGGGCAGGTCGCAACGTTTTGCGACAATTCTCCGTTCTAAGTGGCCCTATTTTGTCATCAGGAAAGTTCCAAGGATTATGCAGTCCTTCTTTAAGTAGCCATGAATCGGTGAATTCACGATATCACTGACCACGTGTGTGGAAAATGTCTGATAGAACAACTGAACGCAGCATTGTAGCTTTGACAATCTGTGGTCAAAGCTCGGTCTGATTGTGCGGCATTAGGCATAAACATATTGCTGCATCAACGCAACTATTCTGTTTTTTTTCTCAGGATGAAAAGGAGTCTCCATTCTTCGTTATTCAGGTCATCAAAATCTCCAGACAAAACTACATTTGCTAGAAAGGAAAGAAAAACATCGGAAAAAATGGTACTATTACCATGCGAAATGATGTTGAAGAGTTTTTCTCACTCGCGAACTGTAACAAGAATTGCCTTCTGACAGCCTCCTATACTTCATTCTGCCACTTGATGGGACTTCTTATTCACAAAAAGAATTCCGAATTCATTCCCATTCCAAAGTGCCTTTTTTTGGGGATATCAAATTCGAACTAATCGGCCTAATTGTCCTAATTTGTTAACAACTCCACTGTAGCATGCTTCCGTCTGCAAAACGATATTGAGAGTAACTCGGAGAACGTTCTTGCGGGTGTCCTATCTTACCCTTCACCGTTTTCCAAGTAGTCATAGCGTCGAATCCCATTGCTGGATTTATCTATCTAGTTCCCACTGTTGGTGAATTCATGCTGAAAGTAGATTGTGGTACAACTGATGAAGAGGCAAACATTTAACGCGACAAGAATCTGCGCGCGTTCCTTGGATCTCGTTCGACATCGCAAAAGAAGGTGAAAGAAATCCCGTACATTGGTAACAATTTGCAAAGAAAAGTGCTATCTTGAGGATTCCGTATAAACGCAAAGAAGATAGAGGAAATTAAAAATACCTGCACCAAGAGAACACTTAAAGCTGTACAGAAACTGTTTCGTTTGGTGAAATATCTGACTAAGTTTGTCCCACATGTCAAATAAACTCGAACCCCTCAAACGACACACTGAGTGGTATTGGTTGCATTTAGGTACAAAAGGAAGCTTTTGATCGCACGAAGAAGGCTCTCACGAGCATACCAGTCTGCAGTAATAAGAAATGGCGCAGGAGATTTGCAGGACGGACTCCCTGTAGTGTCTATATTCCTATACACTCACTGGGAGAAACTATACGCCGAGTTATTCGCTATTCGCTGCGATACGTTTGACCGATGAGAGATACATGTGTAGAGTGAGCACCAGCCATTAGAAGTGATCTTCAGGACTCGTGAGATTGCTACAAGTCTGGATTTGGCATACAGGCGTAGAACGAACATCGCGGACAGCATAAGACTAGCACATTATGATTGTAACTATTTTGCGTTAACAAATTTTCAATGCATATATACAATGCATATATGATACATATGCATATATACAATGCAAATATGATGTTGGAAATAAATATATTGTTATTATTACATAAAATGATCTTATACATTCGTACGTCGTACAATAGAAAGAAATTGCATGTTATTACAATGTGCAATAATATTGGGAAGATAACTTCTAGAGTAAATACAAGCAGCTTGACACAAGTAACAGGTACAGTTTGTGACAATGAATACAATTTTGGAATATTTGTATTTTCATGGAATAAACGCATTTTAGTAATAACATCAGTATGCCAGCGCATTCCCAGATTGAGAGTGGCTCTGAATGTTGGGTGCAACCACGTCATAAGTATGTGAGAGTGATTGGCGACAGATCGCCTAGCCATTGGCAAGTGAAAACTGTGGAACGAAAAATGCGAGAAATCGCTGTCAGTCTGTCTGTTATGTCAGGAAAGGAGTGAAACGCAGACAATGTTTAGCCAGGACGCTTCCGAGGGCATATGGGAGTGCTGAAGATCAAGGATTTGGATGTAAAGCACGCATAAGGCTGTACATGCGAAGAAGATAAAAGTTATAAAAGACAGCTATTCAATTAATGAATCTTGTACGCCAAGAAGTGTAAATTGGACGAGTGTGTGATGGAGTAATAACGCCTGTCACAGACAACAAACTGTTGACGCCATTTGGGCGGTATCGATGGCCGCGGATGCCTTTCTGCACCCGAGAACTGTCAAAACACGATAAACCAACATAGATGTGATACACTATAATTTTCTTATTGTAGTTTGTGGTACAATTGACGAAGAGACTGAAATTGACCACAACAAGAATCTGTGAGCGTTCTTGGATCGTTCTCGAAATTGCAATATTGACAAATGCACAGAAGATTAAACTAAAATTGACAAAAATACCGCACGTCATCGTCTGCTCAATCCAGGACTCCGAAGAAGGTAGATGTAATTGAGAAAATGCTATTTCCGAAATAAACCTTAACGCAAGAAATGGGCTGCACTAAAGGGCGGACAGTCGGTGGATTATATTGAAATGGCAGTACTTGCATTTGCAGTACAAATCAATTCATGCTAAGCGGGGAGTTAACTACTTGCCCTTTCAGATCCCAGCTATATTGAGCAAGCTAACATTAAGATTTTCTTAGTTACATTAGCTGTGAACAAAGGAAAAATGCATTTGTCGTAATTTTATATTAAAAATATTAAAACCCCACCAATGTACATTGGACATTGATTTGTCAACATTTTACCAAAATAAGTTAAAGAAAAGTACTATTTTCTAAGCATGCATCCATATAGGGAAAACAGTATGATGGTTCCTAGTCATCGATAACAACACAAGAACATCAATAGTCATAAAGTCATTATTAAATAAACAATTAGACAAAGTTGGTTTGAAAAAATAAGGGAGTATGTCCCCCAATTGAGTAAGATATCACCATTTTTACGTGCATTTTATTAGCAGAGTATTTCAGTACATTAATATTCAATATTTAAAATAAAAATACGTAAATTAACCTGTGGCAAAAACCCCGCTCTGTCCTTATCAAAATACAAAATTAAAGGAAACGTGTTTCAATTATGTGTCACGAAAGGAAAGACTGCAAGAAAATAATTTTAAAATATATCAACTAGCCACCCTGAAAACAACACGAGATAGATATAATTCACTCAATGTTTTTTTAACTTGTATGGGCACTATTATGTGTTCGGATCTAATATTTCAAATATAGTAAAACCCAATATATAACGATGTAAATAATGGACCTAATAAGGGACATTCAGTTGACAGATCATGCAATATAAAGCGATTATAGTAGTGAAATTCGGCAGAAGACATTAAGCACGCCACGTGCCCAAACCATGTCGATTTTTTCTTGTGTGGCCAGGGAGTTTTTTGGAGCAGCTATTCAATAGTGATGTTGTTAGACCAAAATATCCCTGGGAGCTTCCGTAAATACCTGTTTTGGAAAGCCTCAAGCTTGTGTGTTAACTTCATTTTCAGTTTCCCGCAGTCAGAGTAGAGTTTTACTTCGGAGCTCTGTCACGTTAGTGGCAACTTAACACTTGATATCTATGTAAAGTATCTTAATCACGTTCATTATCTTCTGTGGTGACTTGTATTTTCCACAAGGATTCTCTGTGAAAGTCGTCAAAGGCCTTTTCGAAGTCAATAAATGAAATGTAGGTGCTTTGTTTCAAAATATGTCGTAACGTCAAAAATAATAGTCAATGCAACACATGCCGCTTCTGAAAACTTCGATGGAAACAATATGTTATAAATGGTGGCCGACTATGCAAAAAAAGACTATTTCATGTTTCACAAACAAAAAATATTTGCCGCTCTCATTTTGGCAGGTCTGTCTACCCTAGCATGCGTAAAATGGTGTCCATGACATGTCAGAGCTGTTGGTAGCTGCATCTTGACACGGTGAAGGATTTGGTCCCTTTGTTTTCAGAGTTATTCCAATTATCCTACTCTATCCATGAAAGTAATTTTAATGGCCAAGTCACTCCAAATGCCACTGAAAAGTGCAGCGTTGTGGTGCATCGTGTGCTGTCCGTTGATTAAATGCGCATGTATGACATCGGGCGAGCCTTCGTAGATAGCAGAGTGTGTACCGTGGCATAGTGGACATGCCCTGCGACCAAGAAAAAGGGACCAAATCCTTCACTGTGTCAAGATGCAGCTACAACTAAATGGCATGCACGCCATTTTGCGCATGCTAGGGTGGACAGGCCTGCCAAAATGAGAGCGGCAAGTACGTCCTACATGATGAAGAGGACTGATGCTTAGAAAGGTAAGAATTTAACGAAATGCTGATCTGTAATTCTCATATTATTATTAAAATTATTGATGGTTTTTGTTCGTGGAACATAAAATTGTCTTTTTTGTATAGTTGGCAACCATTTGTAGCATACTTATGGTCACCATCTTGTTTTGTTTACATTTTTATTTCAATTATAGTGGAATCGAATTCCTTATGTCTGTCAATTAATATAAAATAACATTTCAACCATGTTTGTATCTTGTCTGGTTGCGAAGATACGACAAAAAGTTGATTTTGGTGGCCATTTTGGATTTTTTTTAAATGCTCAAGGGTAAGAACTCCACAGTATATACATGCTAGAGACGAATAATTAATAAAGAAAAAACTATCAGGCAATTGATGGTTTTTGTTCGTGGAACATAAAATTGTCTTTTTTGTATAGTTGGCAACCATTTGTAGCATACTTATGGTCACCATCTTGTTTCGTTTACATTTTTATTTCAATTATAGTGGAATCGAATTCCTCATGTCTGTCAATAATATAAAATAACATTTCAACCATGTTTGTATCTTGTCTGGTTGCGAAGATACGACAAAAAGTTGATTTTGGTGGCCATTTTGGATTTTTTTTAAATGCTCAAGGGTAAGAACTCCACAGTATATACATGCTAGAGACGAATAATTAATAAAGAAAAAACTATCAGGCAATTGATGGTTTTTGTTCGTGGAACATAAAATTGTCTTTTTTGTATAGTTGGCAACCATTTGTAGCATACTTATGGTCACCATCTTGTTTCGTTTACATTTTTATTTCAATTATAGTGGAATCGAATTCCTCATGTCTGTCAATAATATAAAATAACATTTCAACCATGTTTGTATCTTGTCTGGTTGCGAAGATACGACAAAAAGTTGATTTTGGTGGCCATTTTGGATTTTTTTTAAATGCTCAAGGGTAAGAACTCCACAGTATATACATGCTAGAGACGAATAATTAATAAAGAAAAAACTATCAGGCAATAAAGGTTACCCCCTTCGGCTGCTGGACTATTGTGCCTATCCTCCAATCATCGTCTTCTTGAATAGGATTCTGGGTTTCTCTTGTTCTTCTGCTTTAAGCATTTCTGTGATGACGTTTAATTTACATGAATTCTCCAAATCTCAAAACCCAAGGAAAGCTAAACAGAACAGTATCCAGAACGGAAAAGTCTTTATTATGAGATATATACAAGTTTGCTTCAAATACCTACTATTAAATTGTAACATACTGGTAAGAGTAAATTGCAAGTTGTACCGAAATTGCTTTGGTGAAATATCAAGTTTCTCCCACGTCAGATAAACTCGAACCCACGTTGTTATCTATGCAACCAACCCCACGGGCAGGGGCACTGAGTGGCGTTGGTTGCATAAGGAAATTAGATCGCATGAAGAAAGCTCTCAAGCGTACCAAGAAATCTTGGCGCAGGAGTGTTGCAGGACGGACTCCTTGTAGTGTCTAAATCCCCATACTCTCACAGTCACTAGGAGAAACTATATGCCGAGTTATTCGCTATCATATTTACCTGCGATACGTTTGACCAATTTGTGTATGTAAGAATTTGTACATGTCCAGAGTGAGCTTCAAGGACTTGTGAGATTGTTACTTCTATTACAGTCTGGATGTGGCATACACGCGTGAAATCAAGATGTATGTCGCGGACACGTTGAACTGTACGTTCATTCCGGGTGAACTGGGTTGCATTTGCTAAGAGGGAGTCGGTGCTTCAGGTAGTGTAATTTCCATACTGCTAATGGACTACTATACCAATTTCTTCGAGCAGATGCAAAAGAAGCGTGTAATCGATATAATGCTGTATGCTCGGAGTAGTCATGTCAGTTCTCTAGCTCTGAATTCGAGTTCGAGCGAAATCAGAGCAATCTGAAATTCCCTAGAGCAATGAATTGATTGAACGAGCAATTGGATCGGTGAAGAACCTCGTAGAGAAAGCGATGGAGAATGGTAACGACATGCAGCTGATTTATTAAACTTTTTAAACTATGCGTAGGAGCTACAGTACATCCGCAGGCACTGCTGTTAGAGAATGTACAAAGAAACTCTTCAAAATCTCCCGGTGAACCGCTGACCCAGCTAGAATTTGAGTAAGCTGTATATTGACAATATTTGCCTTTGGGTTACTCAACAGGGGGCTGAAACTGCTTAGGTGAGCTATATTGTTGCACAGAGTGCATACGTTGGCATGTTTTTCCTACGAAGAGTGTGAACACTGTTGCGGATGTTCTGCTGCTAGATTACAGCAACAGCGCGGGTAGAGAATACTTTATGGTATTCGAAGATGCGTTACGATACCCTCAACAATGGCTCAATAAAGCGTCAAGGTATGCACACGGCTGGTTACAACATAGACGAAACAATGTTGGAATCTTGATGTCTATGGCTTCCTTTGTCGACTTTACGTGAGGTAACAACAGATAAAATTTTGGAACTTTGTATTTTTATTGGAGAATAAACGCATTTTGTAATAACACGGATCTGGGACACATCAGCATGCCACCGCCTTTTCAGACAAGAGAGTGGCTTTAAATGTTGGGTGCAACCACGTCATAAGTATGTGAGATTGGCGACATATTGCTAGCCATGCTGTGGTATGTGTAGAAACTGTGGAACGGAATATGCGACAAATCGCTGGATCAATTAGCTGTCTTTTGTCAGGAAAGGAGTGAAAACTGGCAAAACACGATGAACCAACATATAACTATAGTAGGTTGTGGTACAACTGACGAAGTGGTAGAGATTGACCACAACAAGAATTAAGATGGAAATGAAAGAGGGATTGTCGGTATTTCGGAGAAGGAGGAGTTAGTTATTGGATAGCCATTATTTTTCTTTGGATTACCAAACATGGTTTAGAAACTGCATAGGTAAGCCACATTGCCGCACAGAATACACCCTTTGGCCTATCTGGCCTACTAACAAACAAACCTTTGTCGCAGTCCCCACAATTTACTTTGATATTTTGCAAGCCCGGGTAGAGAACGTCTTATTCGTACGGCGTTCGAAGAATTGAATTTGATGGAGAAATTAGGGATGTCTTTTGTCACCAGTGCTGTTCAAGCTTGAAAATATCATTCACCATATTACATAGGTGGCAAAACCGAGGAAGACTACAAAAATGTATATGGACAATATTCGAGAGTGTACGGGTCTGGAGCCACAAGAAAGATGCCATGCTGCCCACAAGATGGAGAAAGATCACTATGGAAGCCTGAGTGAGTGAGTGAGTGAGTGAGTGAGTGAGTGGACAATGTTGAAATGGCAGCTACGCGATCAAGATTACGAAACTGATGGATTCTCTTTTCAGCAGTAATTCTCTTATCAGCTTGCTCCTCCACTATTGGCCAGGCCACCATAATCGCGTGTAGCTCAATATGGTATATTTTATAATACGGGAGGGAGCTGATTTGACATACTCGGCATTCTGGTTAAATGCGCTGATTAAGTTTTCTCAACTGTCGGAGTCAATGGAGGACCTTGTGCAATGCTGACATCAACATTGCCTCTGCAATAGGGCATGAACGTTTCCATTCGATTGATGGGAATAATGGTGATACTTAAATTTCCAAGCTGAGTATTACATGTATAGGATCCGGTGAAGATCATTGGAGCTACAAACAAGCGAGATGACAAGTAAACTTGTAAAGATAGAACAAAGGTTATACACTCAACTATTGAACATAAATAATAAACAAACCCTTCACACAAGATGAAATGTGGCTATTATACCAATTAACATGCTTAAAAACAAAACAGCATGTGGTATTGTTAATGCCCTTATGAAAATATCCATGGCCATAATACGGGTAATATATGGCTTACCTGTTTCAAAACACAATGGAATGTCTTGGTTTTTTATTATATCCTATGTATAAATTTACCATAGTTTTGAGACAAATAAACCATGGTAACCTAAGCAAAATATAGTATACTATGGCGTTTTGAAACAGGTAAACCATGTTATGCCATACATTACCATACACCAGTGGTTGTGCGACTCATGATTGAAGACGTTTCTTCATGAGCCCAGCTTTACATTCACAATTCAGATTTCAAGGATGAGCTGCTTTGTTATCCTCGTGTGGTGGAGTCTATCCACCACACGAGGAATTAAAGTGTTCTGTACAATAAACTCTTTCTTTGAAGCAGAGGGAGCAAATTCAAAACAGTTTGCACAGATGTTTCGCTAACCACTGCATCGGGAAGATTCTACCGGATCCTTTGGATAACGAAGGATGTTGTCAAAGTCGTTAATTACGTTAAATCGAGTGCACTCAACACTAAACTCTTCCGCATCTCTGCGAGAGCATGGACGCTGACCACAAGATTCTGCTCTTCCACAAAGAGGTTCGATGGCTTTCACGTGGAATTGTGTTGCAGCGGGTCTTCGATGTGAGGGTTGATGGTGCAGGGCAAGACCGCTTGGGCGTTTCTGTTTCTGGATGAAGACTGGTTGAGCAGGTTGTGTTACCCGAGTGACATCTGTGAACGTCTGAACGTGCCTCAACCTCTTTCTCCAAAGCATGTTTCCAAGGCTTTCTCTTTGTTGACGTTGGCGAAGCGTCACTTAGTGAAGTCTTGAAGGCGTTGACATCTCAGGAAGAATTCCAACGCTATTTTTCCTGATCTTGACAGCACAACATTTCACAGCTGACGTCAACCAGTGTGTCGTGTGTTCCAAATGATTGAAGATGCCGCTCAAGAGGAACTGATCACCCTGCCACTGACTCTGGTCCAAAAGACCTTTTTCAGCATGTCAGTTTGTCACAGTTTTGGTGTGGGGTAATTCAGAGCTATCCGCGTATCTGTGACATTGCGATGAGGAGGCTAATGCCATTCCCTCAACCTATTTGTGTGAAAGCGCATTTTCGACAATGCTCACTATTAAATCAAAGGCTCGCAACAGGCTGTAAACTTGAGCCCAATATACGGTGCTGCCTATCGTCCACACAACCGAGAATCTTGTCAATAAATATTAGGCATCATCGCATACCATAGTCATCGATTTTTTGGGGAGTGGGGGATCGCTACCTTATCTTCTGACAGAAAATTGGGTCGTGGGGTAAAAAAGGTTGAAAACCACTATTACAGAACAATTAAGCTTCATGCCCCAACACTGCACATTTACATTTACCCTTTTTACAAAGAATTTGCCCACCCCACATACAGAATTGTAACTGTTTTATAGCGTTAATCAAGGTGAATCAGGCAATATCAAATCAACTTCATAAAGTTTTTCTAACAATCCTGATTTCTTGACAATTTCCACATCAGATAAAAAGTTGGTGAATCACTTAAATTTCTGTTCAGCAAATTTGAGGTAAATTACATTGTAATTGCCACACCAATTTCAGAATTGCAGTAAGTCTTAAAAGTAATTGGAATACGTGAAAATGTAATTGGTATTTTTAATTACTTTATTCAATTACATTGTAACTTTTTAACTGAATATATATTTTTAACTGAATATCAATAAAATATATCATATTTGTTTGCCATTAAGTACCATAATACACAGAAACTAAATAAAGCTGCTTTTATTTTTGCTAGGCATTGGTATTGTTGATGTGTAATTGGTACTGGTAATTGGTATTGAACCGATATAATATAATTGACCCCAAGTCTGATCAACAGGTGTATGTGCAGTTACCCCATTTGCAAATAAAATCCTTGGTCCTTCTAAACACTATGCACTAAATTTATAATAACAGTCAACATTTCACACCTTTATATAATCCTTCAGTAAATAAGAACTTGCTGCACAGGTGTCCAGGATCAGTTGAAATAATGCACGTACATACATATAGGATAAACAAAGCCAGATTGGTAAAAGTAAACTGAATTTCTAAAATACATGCAAAATCAACAAGAAATGTCACCAGTTTGTGATTTGTGTCTTCTGCTACAAGACAAAGTAAAAGACCCCTTGAGCATGCCTTCGGTCGGCCGTGTAAGAAGGATAGCGTCCTCTGAATGGTCAGCCACCCCAGTATTATGAGCCTCTGGATCTGATTGGCTAGGTATGTTGGTCAGTTGTGTCATAAAGTATGCACAGTGATACACTATGCTTCAAATAAAATGGCTGGATACCTGTTCACAAAATACCAACAACTCGTTAGCCTTGAATATCCAAGCTGTGGGATGTGGTGCCCCATTTTATCACACACACCAAAGCCTGGAATCACAGTAGGTTCTGTTGTGATAGAAATTATACATGCACTCAGATTCTGGGTGCATATATATATATATATTTGGGTCATATATATATATATATATATATATCATATATATATATACATATGTAGTATATATATATATATATATATGTATATATATATATATATATATATATATATATATATATATATATATATATATATATATATATATATATATATGTATACATACATATATATATATATACATATACACACACTATAATTAGATTAATTAAGTCTTTCATCAAAGGATTTGGCTAACTCATAAAATAATATATAAGTTTATACAATGCAATTTAAACTTAAAATTATACTGACACAACTGTCACACTAAAAATTTAATTAATGCAAACTAATGTTCTAGTGTAGAATCTTGATAATGACGCCGATTGGTTGCTGGCTGTGACTTCACGAAGGTGAGCAAGAGTCGGATAAGCGATACTAACAACTCGTATATAAATAAGACCTTTTCAAATTCCTTGACTTTCAGTAAAATTCCATGACTTTCCAGCCCTGGAAAATTTATTGAGAAATTCCATAACTTTCCAGGATTTCCATGACATGTGAACTGTGATACAGTTAGTTTTCGAGTACGCATTTTTACTCTATTTGCGAACACAAACATTAAAAAAATAAATGTGTTGAATCCGTTATTAAGAAGGAGATTGCAAAACATGCATTACTCATCAGGCGGATTACAAATGCAGCCACCAAGCATTTCATTATTATCAAAAAGCATTGACCTACAAGCACACTTACACTAGTGCTGTTTATTACTAAAGGTGTAGAGAAATGAATATGTTGACAAGAAGATTGATTTCTCATTCAATATTTTACAAAGAAACAATGTTTTACAAACCAAAGAGGGTATATTGGATATATAAAAAAATTTTTTTTTTACCCAAAATGTGCTGGTTAAGGAATTTTGGGCCATATGTTATATGTTAATTATCACATCCAAATCTGTACATAATTGTGTCCGTTTTAAGTCTTCAAATTTTCTCTGTTTTACTATTTTTTTCCTTCTTTTTTCTGTAAAATGGTAGATTGCACTCTTTAAATCAGCTACATTTGTGATTTCTTCCTGATAGACAAGAAACAATTTTGATATTTAACATTCATGGACACCAAGTAATGCACCGAAGAGTGCAAGGTTGTGCACTTCACAGGATGTCCAAGTCAAAACAAGCATTCTTGCTCTTTGTTTTACATAGGACACATATCAAACAAAATATTTCTGCTATTTAAAAATGAAAACTACTTATTTTGGGGTCAGTGCAACATTATGTTCCCATGATCTGAGCTGTGCACAAATCAAGATGTGACAGTAATTCAATAAGCTGTCTCCCTTAATAAACATCAACAGACATCAGTCTGACCAAATATGAGCTTGTCAACAATAGTAATTTTTGTCAAATATATTATGTGTACTTTAGCCATGATCTATGTGCACTGTGAAATTACTATCTAAAAAGATTAGTTGAAATGTTTGAGTACTATGACAATCAGGAATCATTTCTGTTGACATGAGTTCATCTGTAGGCAGACGCAACCTATAAGAGACAGTGGCTCCTGCTGTTTCTCTTCACAGTTTAGAGTCTATCATCAAATTGTTGTTGCCAAATATGTTCTTTGGATCAAGGTACTGTTTGACAGCTCTCAACATCCCCAGGCCAGGCTCTGATATGGTCTGGCGTAACCAGCGCTTACGAATCTTTCCAACTGCAAAGAACAAGAACAATTAATTATTTGCACACAAACTGATGTCATATCATTAAGAAAAAACTGAAATGGTGGCAAAAACTACTTAAAAAACTAATTTGTAGCTGATTGGTTCATTACATGGAGGGAAACAAACTGGGTCACAGAACCCTACACTCAGTTCTCAGAGAATTAGCATATATAAATAAATTAGCAAAGGATGTATCGTATGTGGTGTTGCTAGCACAAAAGCCTATATGCAACCCTGGCTGCGTCATCATAGCATATTCTCATTAATGCTACTGGGCTGTTTCACACAAAATAGCAACAAGACAAATCAATATGGATTAAATAGTTTTTTTAAGATATACTGTTTTGTAGTATTCATTTCTCAATGTGACAACACATTTCAGGTATAACTTTGTCATAATTATGTAAGATATAGCTAAAAGTGCAACAGCAACATTTTTGCTAATTCTGGACTGAAAATGAAAACACACAAAAGACACATATTGATAAATTCTGATAACAACTTTTAATTCACACTTCAATCATTATATGGATTAAAATAACCAAGAAAATGTCAAAAAGGTGGTTTCTAAAATGTGGCACAGATTTTGGTAAAATAAAAGCTTTCTGTAAGTTTCCAATGACAATTGCAACTTTCAAAGTATATTGTTTTAAATACATGCCTTTTTGACTAAGCTTATTTTTGAAGAACAAAAGGAAACAAAAATATATATTTATAGGATCTGCATCTTTACTGAAAGGTTAATATAAATTTTTAATGGATATATGAATGTGACAGGAAAAACTAGACAAGCGCTGACAGTATGACGGTGGTAGCACTGGGAGTTGATGGCAGTAGTGTTGCGAATATGATGGCAGTAGCACTGGCAGTATGATGGCAGTGGTGCTGGGAGTACGATGGTGGTAGTGTTAGGAGAATGATGGTGTTAGTGCTACGAGAATTATGGTGGTAGCGCTGGCAGTACAGTGGCGGGTGCTGGGAGTATGATGGTGGTAGCGGTGGGAGTATGATGGTGGTAGTGCTGGCAGTATGATGGTGGTAGCGCTGGCAGTATGATGGTGGTAGTGCTGGCAGTATGATTGCAGTAGCACTGGGAGAATGATGGTGGTTGCACTAGGAGTATGATGGCGATAGTGCTAAGAGTACGATGGTGATAGCGGTAACGCTGGGAGTATGATAGCGGTAGCACTGGGAGAATGGTGGCAGGAGTGCTGGCAGTATGAAGGTGGTAGTGCTGGCAGCATGATGAGTTTAGTGCTGGCAGTATCGTGGCAGTAGTGCTGGTAGTGTGACGGTGGTTGTGCTGGGAGAACAATGGTGATGAATTTGATGAATTTACTACATATTTAAATGTCAGTCATTTTGGTAACAAATAACTGGTATACCATATTTGACCCATGCCCTTATCCAGGGATCTGTGTGCCCGTCCTGAATACAGGCAAATGTCTGATGAAGATGGGTAAAATAACAATAAGACGGGTTTTTTTGCATGATGAAATGTTTTCATAATAATTCTTTTGGAACTTAATCCTAGTGCACAGTCGAGATTCAAAGAATGCAAAAGTGCCACCTGGTGACTAAGGTATAACTACTTGAGTGAAATTATACCATTAGAATTTGAGCATAATTCCTTTGGTTAAGGTGGTCAAATTTAGTATGTACAGAACTGGTTTTATGTGACGGATACAATGGTATCATTGTGATTCACATTTAGTAAAAGTATAAGATTTTTAATACATGAACTAGCGAGGTGCGACAAGCAAGGTGCGACAAATGAATTCATGCCTCTCACAGGTGCTAGATAGCTTGTAGTATTCGTTTTATTGATATAACGCATTCAGTTGCAGGAGTTGAGTAATACAATTAATAGCGTTGTTACCGTCTCAATGCAGAGATTTGGATATTAAATAAAAAATATGTGTAATTTGAGTTTGTTTTGGGTATCTGAAGATTGTTTGTTGGTTATGTAGAATGTTATTCTAGAACTGAAGTTTTGTATAGAGAATAACTTGGGACGTGATGTTGCAACCCTAGGGATGGTTTAAGCTATGCTATTGCCTATTTAGACTTCCGGCACAATATGGCCGCCATAATATTTAACGAATATGCACGAATTTAGAAGCAGACGAATAATTTGTGTGGTGCTACAAGGTTGCATGGTATTGTCGTCTCTGAGACATGGGCTAAAGATGAATAATTGATTTATTTTCGCACACATCTTCTGGCTGTAATTTCATCATAAAGTGACTCGATCCAACATTGTGTACACAGGTTGTGATTGCTACTACAAGAGTTAAACACTCTTCATCACATCTACGAATGTCTTTGACTTATGTATACAAGTCAACATTCTTCTCCGTCAAGACGACTTAAGGTCAACCTAACTTCACTTGACAGAGCGTCAAGCCTTGCAAGAGCCACCAGTATTCGTCACCATTTACACATTATTGGGGCGTGAACTATGCATGGGTGAGTCCATATTCGTTGTATTACTGTTCGACAATGCCATGCGCTACATCTTCTTGACCGCTATCATCTCGCCTGACTGCATACGTGTAATGCCATCACATCTGCTGCCATCTCGCCAGACTGCATATGTGTCACACCGTCACGTCTGTTGCCATCTCGTGCAACTTGCTCTGTGTGACCCCCTGTCACTCGTCACCACGTTTGTTGCTGCCTCACTTGGTGGACAATCTAACCCGATCTGACAGTATGATTGGGACCATGTATTGAGGTACCATAGTGGAACACACACCCGTTATATCCTCATCATGATAATATATCAGTGCATTCCACTACGCCCTCATATAGGATTCACACTGCCAAGTGGGTAAGTTGTCAGTTGTGTGATTTATTACTATACGCTTTTATGCGTTTACTTTATTTCGTTTCATATTAAATAAACGGGATTCCAAATAGATTCTCCATTACTATACACAGTTCTATGTTGTGTTTATATTCCACCCTAAGTTGATGTACCTGAGCTTTTGTCACAAATCAGTCACTTTGTTCTCAGCTGCAAATTGTAGAACCAAAACTTGTGACAGTAGCTAAAACGGCTTTTTGCGTGTGGTTTCACTTCTGAAAAAGAGTGGTGTGTGTCTATTTGGTAGTGTGCTTCTGTTGGGAACTATATGGTAAATATAGAACTATCCATATGAATTTATTACTGATTTTTATTTATCTGAATCACTGCTAAAATGTTTTGTATTATGCAGTGTGTGCAATTTCTACAAAATTATATTATCATTCTCGAAGGTACAATGTACTATTTTTCAACTACAACAGGTGAGTTTGGCCATTTCATGTTTGTACATGTGGTGATAGAAATTGAAAGATAAACAATAAATCGTCTAGGTGCAACCTAAAATCTTCTGTAGAATCTGTAAAATAAACTTGAGTTCACTTAAATCGAAACAAAAAGTCATGGAATTGGGCCTATATATGCACCCGTGAGAGTTATTAAAACAACCATTTGCAACTACAGTCAAGACAAGAAAATCTTGTGGAACACACATCATCTTAATTTCATGGGCTGCACCACACTGTTAGATAACCCTACATCACGAGTGTCACAGTCTGCCAATATTCACTTGCCAAAATAAAATGTAGTTGTATACATCCAATCCTATATTTGCCAATAGCCATGCTGTTTGTATCTAAACACTGTTCACTAGTACTTATACCAGTGATAATCAGTGATATTGGATTGGCTGAACCAGGACACAGAAGGGCAGATGTGAACTAGTAGACCAGATCACCACATTGTTAGAAATCTGAGTACAAGTGCATCGAGGAAGAAACTCACAATGACCAATATTTCACTGTAACCAGATTAGTGGTGAAAGCACTACTTCAAAGAGCAGACAATTTGGTAACAGAAGAGCAGGACAAGACCAATGGCCCAAGGAAAAGAAGAATAACGATACAACACAGACCACAAGCCAAAGATCACATGCAATAGGTATGCTCTATATCAACCAACTGTCTGAACAATTAACAAAAATATTGAAGTCCTTTAAGGCGAAACAAAAGTCATGGTTTGGGGATATGCACCTAAAAAAGATAATAAAAACCATGTGTAACTAAAATCAAGAATATCATGCCAGTGGTTTACTAAGAATGTGTTCTAAAAGTGGGAGCTCCCAGTCATTTCTCCGGTTGACTGAGGGTTGACATGTCAACCAGCGCGACCTATAAGTGCATGCACAGTTCTATGAAATCGGGGTAACCTGGATTACTCGTGATGTTTTAACCTTTTAAAAAATTGGCAGGTACTATAACAAATGACAGCAAGAGTTTCTATGCTTATGTAAGGAGTAAACAGAAAGTTCGAGATAGGTTGGACCACTGGAAAACAACAGTGAGAACATCATTTCAGACGGGTTTCAAATGACCACAGACATAAATAGAACACCCGTTAGTAAAACGAGACCACTGAGCTCTTATCAGTTGACACATGATAAAGTGATGTCTGCATGGACCAGTGACATTCATGCTGCTGCACGGCAAGAACCCACTGGAGGCCCAGTGTTTATACTGTACAGCACCCAGTCTTCATCATATATCTATAGATATACAGTACTATTAAGAGATTATTACTATATAACTATATATATACCTAATACCTTATTACGTGCACAATATATCCATGCACCTTGTATACTATAAGTATAACAGAAGCACCACTAAACATGATCGAAACTTAACTTTCTGAAGTGCTCTATACATACATTAGCTAATGACTGCAAGTGGTCAAAATCTCATTAAGCCCTGGACATTCTTCTCTAAGGTCCCAAAAATTTCTTTTCCCATCTTCCAACACATTCCCCAGCTGCTCCATCACAGCCATTTCCACCTTTCTCGAATGTTATCTGGCCAACTTGCCCAAGGACACGCACCCTGTAAAGAAATGTGCTCTCTCATTTAAGCTGTCAATTGTTTTAGTAGGCAACCTTTCACATGGTTTGTCAAACAAATGCATAGAATGCAATGAATGTTGCAATGTGTACAGAATGAAATACATGATAGTGGTTCATACAACGATGAAAAGGCAAACGACAACCAAAAAGGGGAGAGCCTCAGTAAATGCAGATGACTTAATAAAGAAAAAAATCTTATTAATGAGCTACCATCTAGTAGTTTTAAAAAAGAGTTACAAATATGCATACACACACACGCACTCATTATTTATCAAACTTAATCCTACCCCTATAACATTTTATGTTGCACCCAATCAATGTGACTACTGGGAAACACTGAATGTACGTTACCCCCAACAAAAACGAACGTATCTGTAATATATTGATATTTCTGAACATTTTCGAAACTGTTACATTCGTTCACATATACACTAACTCAGCACAAACATTTGTGACATAAATTACTTGAAAATAACAAGATGTTAGATCCTGTCTTCTGTCGATTCGTACAGCTGTAAGCCACACAGGAAATAACCATACATCGTATTCGTTGTCCCACAACTTTCTCCAGCAAGCCTCCAAAATGTTTGTCTTGGAGAGTTATTAGAAATGTTAATTCCACACGGTGGAATTCCTTGTAAAACATAAATTAATAAATACATCTCAACATGGCATGTCTAAACAATCTCTTATGTTTTTTGGAAGAAATTACAAAGAGGGTAGATGATGTACACCAATGGAAGTTGTCTATTTAGGTTTTCAGAAAGCTTTTGACAAAGTGCCACATCAAAGATTACTACTTAAACTACCATAGTATCGGGGGTGGCATAATTGACTGTATAGAAAAATGGTTGACTGAAAGTAATAGTAGATGGTGAGATTTCAAACTGGAAATCTGTTTTCAGTGGACCTATACTATTTTTAATATATTAAAATTATTTGGAAGATGCAAAGTACTGAAATTTGCAGACGACACAAAAGTATTCAGAAAGGGTAAAAACATTACAGATCAACACAGTTTACAGGATGATCTACATAATATTTTATTGTGGTTAAATGGTGAGGAAAAAAAGGCAAATTTTATAAAATTTTGGGAAGTGTAAATGCATACACATAGGACATGGAACCACAAAAAAAAGGACTTAGGAGTAACATTTAGCACTGACATGAAAGTTTCAGAGTAATATGGGATAGCTGCTTCAAAAGGTAATAAAATTGTAGGTCTAATTGGGATAAACAGCTAATTTAACAAGATTGCTATCCAAGGCAAAGGCCCAGATGGCAAGTGGACAAGGAAGCCATTAGCTTATCAACAATCCAACGTGTTTTAATCTATCTGAGATATGTGTCAATGTTGTTTTTAAACATATTAATGCTGCTAACAGTTACACAATTTGTAGATAATTTGTTCCATTCATTCATTGTCTTCTGTGAGAACGAGTACTTCCTAATATCCAATCTACACTGATCCTTTACTAATGTTACCTCATGTCCTCTAGTTCTATTATCTTTCTTGAGTGAGAAAAAAATATTTCTATCATTTCTATCATTATTTTCATACCTATTCAATATTGTTTTTTTCCCTTGTATGTTATATTTCTCCTACTCAACCGAAGAATTTGATTATCATTATCATTCACATCAGCAATTATTGTTACTCGTAAGTCCTTTTCATTTATGGTAGTACCTAGAAGAGTATCTCCCATTTCATAGCTTACATCCAAGTTCCTGTGTTCTGTGTGTAGGCATTTACATTTCCCCAAATTGAATCTGCCATTTCTCAGACCATTTAACTAATTTAACTAGATCTGTTGTTGATCACCATCATTGTTAACCCTTCTAAAAACTTTTGTGTCATCTGTAAATTTCAGTAATTGTTGCTTGTTATATTATCATCCAAGTCATTGATATATATATATATATATATATATATATATATATATATATATATATATATATATATATATATATATATATATAAGAATAATAATATATATATATATTAAGTAATAAAGGTTGTAATATTGGTCCTTGTGGTACCCCAATTAAAACTGATTTCCAGTTTGAAACATCCCCATCTAATACAACACGCTGTCTTCTGTCAGTCAGCCATTGTTCTATTCAGTTGATTGTGCCATCCCCGATACCATGGGCTTTTAATTTAACTAGTAATCTTTGATGTGGCACTTTGTCATAAGCTTTCGGAAAATCTAAGTATATAATATCTACTGGTGATCCCTCATCTATCCACTTAATGATTTCTTCCAAAAAGTATAACATATTTGTTAAGCATGACCTTGCTTTTAGGAATCCATGTTGAGATGGATTTAATAATTTATGCCTAAGAAGGAAGTTGACCATATGGTCTTTAATTAACCTTTCTAATAATTTACAAATCACTGATGTTAAACTCATTGGTTTGTAATTCTCTGACTTATTTCTCGAACCCTTTTTAAATAATGGTATGATGTTTGCTTCTTTCCATTCAAAAGGAACTCCCTCTATTAATGGCAAGTTGAACACTCTTGTAAGTGGTACACTAATTTTGTTGTACTGTTTCCATCAGTAGTTTTGGAGGAATTCCATCCACTCTAGGTGATCTATTGTCCTTCATTGCCTTTATTTTCTTAGCTACCATTTATGGAGTTACAATTAACTGCCCTAAATAGTCCAATTTAGCCTCCTGAAATTTAGCATCACGAACTGGTAATAAACTAATATCCTCTCTGGTAAACTTAAGTATCCATTTAGGTTTTCTGCTATTAAAACCTTGTGATATTCTATTTCTAGCATTGTCTTCTAATGGTCCAACCTTGTCTCGAATACTTCTGATATATGAATAAAAATTCTTGCTGTCATTTTTATGTTACATGCTAATTTTTGTTCATAGCTTCTTTATGTTACATGCTAATTTTTTTCATAGCTTCTTCTAGATTGTCTAATTTAATTTGTAGCTGCATTAAGTGCCTCTGCAATTTGTGTAGTCTTCATCCTTTCTGGTACACCCATAAACCCTCCACACAATTTGCTTGTATGCTATTTTTCTAATAGCTTCTTTTGACAAGTGTTTCTTTCTAGACCGTTTCCTTATTTTTTCAAGGGGACAAATTGATCAATGATACTCTCAATTTCATATTTTAGAATGTTTCAACATTCAACTGAAAAATGACTCAATCATGGACAAACTGTAGTAGAAGTTATACCCAGGATCTGAAGAGCCGCCCCAAATTATATGGGAGCCCTAAGATCCACAAAGCCAACAACCCTCTTAAGCCAACTGTATCTAGCTGTTGCAGTATCACATACAATGCAGCGAAAAATACCTTGCCAGCCTGGTGTGTAAGAATGGTCATGGTGTCAAAAACACTAAGGAGCTGGTGGACAAACTAAAGGGAAATACCACCTGGGCAGAAACTGGTGTCATACGATGTCACAGTGATCTTCACCAGTGTCCCTGTAGACAAAGGCCTAGAAGTCATCAGTAGGAAACTTCACGAAGATGACAACCTACCCAGCCATACGGAACTATCTATCACACAGTTGAGCTCCTTGACTTCTGTCTGAATACCACCTATTTCCTATATGACGGTGTCTACTACCAACAGATACATGGGGCAGCAATGGGCTCACCCATATCCCCCCTAGTAGCCAACATATACATTGAACATTTTGAAGAACCAGCCCTCTCTACAGCACCTCAACCTCCATCGCTGTGGCTATGTTACATGGATGACACATTCGCTGTACTTCATGAGTATGATGTGGATGAGTCGACTGAACTTATCAACAACATCGATCCACACATTAAGTTCACCATCGAGCCAGAGAAAGACCAAAAACTACCATTCCTGGATCTCTGCATGCACATGCTCGACGACGCTTACTATATATAGGAAGCCCACGCACACTGACCAATACCTCAACTTCAAATCACACCA
The DNA here is from genome assembly GCA_033239005.1 of Lamellibrachia satsuma. NCBI lineage: Eukaryota > Metazoa > Annelida > Polychaeta > Sabellida > Siboglinidae > Lamellibrachia > Lamellibrachia satsuma. The sequence goes on along the minus strand of BSQZ01000068.1, from coordinate 1,436,377 downwards.
TCCCTTAATGCACAAAAGATTGGTTGTGCGCACACTGCTGAAGACAGAAAAGCAGAGCTTGTCCATGTCCGTAATGCCCTGAGAAGCCCTTGAGGTTCCCCCTCCCAGTGAGAAACTACCTGGAGTGGACCCTTGAGGTTCCCCCTCCCAGTGAGAAACTACCTGGAGTGGACCCTTGAGGTTCCCCCTCCCAGTGAGAAACTACCTGGAGTGGACCCTTGAGGTTCCTCCTCCCAGTAAGAAACTACCTGGAGTGGACCCTTGAGGTTCCCCCTACCAGTGAGAAACTACCTGGAGTGGACCCTTGAGGTTCCCCCTCCCAGTGAGATACTACCTGGAGTGGACCCTTGAGGTTCCCCCTCCCAATGAGAAACTACCAGCCACAAACAATAATAGTTTGAAAACAACGAACACAAACCGACCCATGTTGGGACTACCATATGTAGCAGGGCTATCAGAACAACTCAGACGGGTCTTCAAGTCACACAATGTGCACCTGTACAATTAGCCCTCAAACACAATTCGTTCCATGGTAGTTTACCTGAAAGGTAAGACACTGAAAGAACACCAATGTGGGACTATCTACCGCATCACATGTGACAACAACAGCAGACACACATACATTGGTGAGAATAAACAAACACTCGGCCAGAGGTTCAAGGAACATACGAACCTAGATAAACGTACAAGGGTAGGAGACCACTGTCTCGCCACAGGACACTCAGTGTCCTTGAACAACACCAAGGTCCTGGCCAGAGAACAAAACTGGCACAAGAGAAAATTGAAGGAGGCAATCTACATCAAGCAGAGAGGCCCTACCATGAATTGAGACCAGGGATACCACTTATCCGCAATCTACAACCAGATTATCTGCCAGAATCTGAGCCACAACTTAGGTCATCAAGTGCGTGAACAAGGTCCACAGTAGATGGGTCAAAATGTTTAAATTTTTGCTCCAAAGTGTAAATTATTACTATTTTGGCATTGTCCACTAATTCATTTTGTGAAGACAAAACTAAATCTAATACATTCTCTCCCCTGGTTGGTCCTAGCATGTGTAGACTTATCCTGAATTAAAAATAGAAACTGTTGGTCCTCACCCCCTGTAATCTCTAGAGATTTCCACTCTATGTGTCCATGTTTAACATCTCCCATTATGACACATTCCCCATTACTCACTTCCTTTATAGCGTTTTGTATTTTTCTGTTATCATCTTCGTTTATGTTTGGACTTCGGTAAACTAATCCAATAGTTAATGTTGAATTTCCTGTAACTATATTGTACCAAACAGCTTCATCGCAATTTGCTTCCCTTTCTAATGTTATTTCTTAAGCCTGACCTGAATAAATTCTTTAATATGACTCCCCCTCCCCTTCTTCCTATATGATCTCTCCTAAACATTACGTATCCTGTCAGTCCTAATTCAGTATCTGTTATGTCTGTGTTGGACCATGATTCGGTTATACCAATTATGTGAGTGTTAATATCTTCTACCATAATGTTTAATTCGTTTTTCTTATTTACTATGCTCCTTGCATTTAAATACACGCATTTGTAATCAGCTTCAGAAATGTTTTCTAGACATTTTGTTACTGGTTTGTGTGTACTAGTGGCCTCTTGTCCTGTTTGAGGCACCTCTAAGTAACCCCACTGCACTTCTAGTTTAAACAATGTTTGCTAAAAAATATATTTTTATGCTTCCCATGCCACTGTCAACTGCTGCTGATAGTTCATCAGCAAACACTGCTGCACCATTTCCGCTAAGATGAAGCCCATGCCTCATGTACATATCAGCCCTCCCAACAAAACATTCCCACAAATCCAACTTCCTCTTCCTACATAGTTGCTGAACTAATGTGTTATTTGCCATTCTCCGGCAATTTCGATATCCCTGTCCTCTGCTTCCCATTACTGGTAGAATCCCTGACAGATTTATCTGCTCAACCCATTGTCTGTTTAGCTCTTCTAACAAACTGCTTGTATTTCGTAACAATGACAGTTGTACCCTCCCTCTCTGCTTTGTTAGCCCCTTCGTGTACTAAAATAGAACCTCCCTTGACTGGACCCATGAGTTTTTCCACCCTCTCTGTGATAGCCTCTATTTTTGCCCCTGGAAAGCAAACCACCATGTCGTCCCCCCTCGTTTAGCGCTCTGTGAGTCTTCCTGTCTATCGAATCTCCCACAAACACCCTTGCTCTCCTCCTCACCCTCTCTATCACTACCTCAGAGTAGCTCTTGTGTCGGATCCCTTCCGTCACATTCTGTCTCGCAGTCGTGTCACTTGGCAACATGTTGTCCACCTCCTTCTCGCTGTCTTGTGCTCCTGGTGCCTTCGTTCCCATAGCCTTCCCTCCAGTTACCTTCCATCCTGTTTCCTGCCCTCCCATCTTCTCCACTCCCGTCTCCTTCGCTCCCATCTCCTTCATTCCCGTCTCATTCACTCCCATCATTTTCCCTCCAGGTTCCTTCCGGCCCATCTCTTTACGTCCAGTCTCCTTCCGTCCTGTCACCTTACCTACTTTCAGCCTCCTCCGTGGCTGAGGTGAGCTTTCCTTAGCATCTCTCTCATCATCTTCCCCCACTTTATCATCCACTGTCCCCCCACCAGAACCACTGGCACAATCCACCTCTTCTCTTCCCACCAATGCCACAATGAGCTGCCTCAGCCGTTCCATCTCCACCTCTAGTTCCTTCATCTTCGCATATCCCCTACACTCAAAACTAAAACTATCCACCTGAACCTCAGCCCAGGACTTCTCACACCCGGACTTGACTAAGCCTACCCAGTTGCTCCAACTCCCACATACTAAATGCCGTTTAGGCAGCGCCATCACAGAATTTAGATTGTGTCTGATTAATGTTGTTTATGGTGTTTTCACCTTGCTATGTTGCCTTGAATTAGGCTATTTTTGTTTTCAAAAGGGCATTTATCATTAAATAATTAGATAACTGGATTATTTAGGTTTTAATAAAATTTTTAAATAATATAATTTCTGTGTTCTGTCTACAGTCGCAGGTATATTTGGATACAAAGCGGTCAGTCATGGACCCTGATATTCTGCCGCCAGGGGGGAGATACAAATGGGCCTGCTTAAACCTATTTAGAATTGCTTTGACAATTCTCAAGAAACATTAGGTGAACAATGTTAATGAATGAGTGTCAATGTGTTGTTTGTATTGGGCTGCCGCTAACATCACTGCTGTCCCTGGCTTCGCTTTGATGGATTGTAAATTGCAATCGAGATAAACAGTTTTAGATGCATTTACTATGCAATACCAATATAACACTGGGGTGAAATGGCATGCTTACATTGCATCATAAATCTAATCTTTTTCGCAACACGAAACCAACATGCCAAATGCCTAATTCAGATTCATCATCTGCATATGAAACGATGAATCGATGTTAAGTGGTGCATCATAAATTTATGCTTTGGTGGAGATCGGTTGAAAGACGAAGTGAAACAATTATTAATTCTACCTATTATTGTGTTCTATGTTTTATCAGCTTATATACTACAAATCATATCATATGTGATGCCACATGTTAAAACCAGGCTCTTCTCGACAATATGACTAAACCATTTTTTACAGTTTCAAATAGAGGAGATAGACAGCTTTATAAATGACACCAACATGAACAGTGTACCTTACTCCTGGGCCAAGATATGACACTTTTAGTGTACACATTCTTGGAATAACAGTTTTGAGAAAATCAGCTTTAAAAAACGGCATTAAAAAATTGCTTCTCCCATAGCAACCATGCACTTATAATGCTCCAAATGGAATAAAATTTTGTATATTCCTCCAGTAGGTGTGTATAAAGAAGATTCAGAAGTATAAAGTTAAAAAACGTAATATTTATTGAATGCTAACTTATTTACTACCAGGTTTGGCATTCCCGGAGACTACCACGAGCACTGGGAGCAGAACCCCTAAAGTACTGTAAATCCCTGAAATATCTGAAAATAAAACATTATTTAACACTACACAATGTCAGTTCCTCTAATTTGGAAAGTCCGCTCCCGCTAGCGCTGAGCCAACCAATGCAGGCTCAATGTGGTCTTCCCCTGCCTCTGCTGACGCGACCTCCATGGGCTTGACGTGGCCTTCGAAGTAATCTCCAATCACGGCAGCTAAATTGCTGTCCTCGAGATTGCACCACCTCGCACACAATCCAACTCGGTAGCTAAATAAGCTTCTTTCATCCATAGTGCAAATATTTTTTGGCATCCATAGTGCAAATATTTAACGAATGAATCGAAGACGAAAACAGCGGGTGAAACTGGTGAACAAAGAAGAAAGGAAAGTGTAAACAAGCCAACTGTGCACGCTTACGTTTTCGATCAATCAGCAAGCTTTTCGCTACTTCCATAGCAACAACAGCACTTTGTTGCTGGATAAATTATGTAAAATAGGAGCTATTCCATTGGTCTAGAGTAAGAGATTCCCAATCACACGTGTAGTTGACGTCATAAGCTTTCCAGCCATGTATAACATGTGGGGTTTCCTGATTTTAAGCGAGCGAAGACAGTCGATCAAAAACATGTAAAAATGGCTTTGTTTTAGACTTCTCAACCGCGACGCTAATCAGGGGCTTCAATAAAGTGCTAAATATTACTAGTTTGAACAATCTTTCAGCTTATATAAATGGAATTATGGAAAGATGGATAATTTTGCCAATCGATTCCATCGTTAACCAATTTTCGACAATTCGAAGGTACACCATGCGTTTTAGGCTTCTGCGCCGAACTAAATCTAGCGAGAAGTGCCTGGTTTTGGCGTGGCGCATCACATATGTCAAATCATATATGTTTTCAGTTGCTGAGATCCAGGTTATTATTTTTATTTCATTGGACTATTGGTCCAGTACATCATCATAGCAGATCTATTCCATAATGGTATACATACATGTATTTTATTCAGTTCAGGATTCAACAGTGTGTGACATTTAAATATAATACATGTTGTTGCTGGTTGACTCGTTTAATAAACTCTAGTAACTGTGTATTGGTGTATAAGACAGTGCTGCAAGTGCACAGTGGCTTTGGCAGCGTTCTTGGACTTGGCGCAGCGATCGCTGTTGTTTAGTAGCTCCCTGGTGGCAGATATGAGAACACCTAATGCGCCTAATTAAAACGTGGACCCTGACCACCGTGCTATAATGAGGCTCAACTATACTAAGCTTGTATGAGCCAAAAAAGCCTGCCACCTAGTGAATACGCAGAACACTGTGTAAACAAAACAATAGGACTTAGTGTATACCAACTTACACTATAATCCTGCTGTTAGTTCCTTTTTACCAAAAACATTTACTACAACTATGTCAGACATTACCTTATCTATGTAATTTTTGTAAATTTATCACTGTCTCGTATATATTCAACAATGTAGTTTATATTAGTAGTTTGATGTAACTGTAAACAAACCCAATTTTCGCTCACTGACTTCCCTGCCAGAGTCTGGGACTAACTAACACTAAAATACTGCCTAAATGTTAACAAAAACTGTTTCCTAACATATGTCTATAATAAGTTTATGTATAATATATATGTAATAGTAATACTTATTCTAATGAATATTCCACGCTTTTTCTGACAATTCACTGCACCAAATTCAAAACATTGCTGCACCTGCCAAATTATGTTGTAACCCTGTACAAAGTGATAATTAGGCAAGCATTGAGGCCATATCATAAGAACATAGATAAGCTAGAAAGAATACAATGAAGAGCAACTAAAATGATTCCAGATTCGAGAGATCTTAATTATGAAAGCCGCTTATTAGAATGTGGTTTGACAACACTAGAGACCAGGAGATTAAGAGGAGATCAAATAGAAGTGTTTAAAATAGTGAATGGTTATGAGGATATTGATGCGAATATATTTTTCAAACTTAAAGAAGGCAGTAGAACCAGAGGACACAAAGCAGCATTAGTTAAGGAACAGTGTAGGTTGGACATAAGAAGGTACTCATTCACACAGAGGGCGATAAATGAATGGAACGAACTGTCAAATGATTGTGTTAATGCTAGTAGTGTGAATATGTTTAAAAATAGAATTGACAGATATCTGATGATAAGAGCAGGCTATACATAGACGATAACATTGTTGGACTTCAGATAACCCAATGGCTTCCTTGTCCACTTGCTATCTGTAACTTAGGATGGCAATCTTGGATGGCAATCTTGTTAAATCTAAATTAAGGCCGGCATACACAAAACCAATGCGAAGTCTCAAACAAACGTCGGTTTTTACAGAAAGAACACTAGTTCATACATGTTAAGTATCCCGGATTTGCCGGGAGACTCCCGGAAATCTACCAAATCTCTTGTTCTTCCGGACGGGAGAACAAATCTCCCGGATTTCAGATAAAACCAAAAATATTTTTGTGTGGCCTAACAACAGATCATCAGTCCCTCCTTCTACTAATGCCCACAACACAGAAGGGGTTAGTTCAATCAAGTTTTGTGCAGAGTGGACAAGAGAAACTTAGCTAAACAGAATCCTTGTGCTTTGCCTGTTGTTGAAGTTATTTATACCCGTTAGATGAACGGCCCCTATTATTGCCCACATGTGTACCTCAAATTAAAATATTACCGATCAATACAACTACATTATATACAAGTTTTATTTCATTCATAAATATTTGATAATTGTCACAATCGGAGCACATTATGAACAAAAAGACATAATAAAAACAAGGTTTTCATAAAAACACCTCTGTTACCTAGGATCACAACAGTTGCCTCCATCACCCAGGGTTACAAACTTTGAAGAAAAAGAAAATGCTTAAGTAGCCCTGCCAGTAAATATTATGTTAGTTGCTTAAGTGTAATCAAACATGTAGACTACTACCAGCTAGTAAGGGATTTTTGTCATACCGTAATATATTACAGGAGTTGAAATTTTATTTCTTATCAGAGTTTTATATCTATGTTATATATTTTACTAGTCCAGAAAGAATTTATCTACTACTAAAATGTTTATTTTTTATAAACATGCAAGTGTACATATACAGTGAAGTTGGAACTAAAACTTTTTATGAGTGGCAAGGATGTGAAATACTCTGATTTATGCGCAATTCTCTGATACCCTGAGACCCTCGATTTACATATAAATCTCCTGCATTTGGATTTCTGAAACTTAACATGTATGCTAGTTTAGTAAACAAAGGCCAATATATGTTACATAAGTTGAGTTTGTATGCAAACAGTGTGGCCATACCCTACTGGCAAGCATAGGAATAGGTGTATACAAATATATTTTAATTTGGTGAGTAAATAATATTTCCAGACTATGACACTCGTGAGGTTATCTAACATGAAATTAAGATGCTGTGTGTTCAACAAGATTTTCCTAGTAAACCACTGGTGTGATATTCTTAATTGTAGTTGCAAATGGTTGTTTTAGTAACTCTGATACGTGCATAGGCCCAAAGCCATTACTTCTGATTCCCTTTAACACATCAGTATATCGCAAACCAATCAGCACCATAAGGTCATTGTATGTACAAAAACGACAAGACTTCTAAGGAGGCAAAGGTGTATGGTTGACCATTACATGCAGTGCCCAGAATGTGAACAGCATCACATCAGGGAGACATTGAAAAGACTAGGCGCAAGAAATAAAGAACACCTATCATTTCACCAACCCCTATCAGCCATCAGTGAACACAAACAGAACACAAACCATTAGTGTTCAATGAAAGACAAATATTTTAGATCATGAGAACTGGCTTAGAAGGAAAAATAAAGGCAACAAACATGCACAGAACACAACCTGCCCTGAATGGACATGTGGGCTAGGAGCTCCCCAGTCCTCCAGACTTGGGTCAGGAGCTCCCCAGTCCTCCAGACGTGGGCCAGGAGATCCCCAGTCCTCCAGATGTAGGCCAGGAGCTCCCCAGTCATCCAGACATAGGCCAGGAGCTCCCAAGTCATCCAGACATGGGCCAGGAGCTCTCCTACTCATCCAGATGTTGTTCAGTAGCTCCCCAGTCATGGGCTAGGAGCTACCCTAGTCTTCCAGAAATGGGTCAGGAGCTCCCCCAGTCCTCCAGACATGGGCCCGGAGCTCCCCCAGCCCTCCAGACATGGGTCAGGAGCTCCCCCAGTCATGCGCCAGGATCTCCCCTAGTCCTCCAGACATGGGCCCGGAGCTCCCCAGGCCTCCAGATATGGGTCAGGAGCTCCCCAGGCCTCCAGATATGGGTCAGGAGATCCCAGAGTCCTCCAGATGTGGGTCAGGAGCTCCCCCAGTCCTCCAGACATAGGCCAGGAGCTCCATCAGTCCTCCAGATGTGGGTCAGGAGCTCCCCCAGTCCTCCAGACATAAACCAGGAGCTCCCAGAGTCCCCCGACGTGGGTCAGGAGCTCCCCCAGTCCTCCAGACGTGGGTCAAGAGCACCCGAGTCCTCTAGACATAGGCCAGGAATTCCCCCAGTCCTCCAGATGTGGATCAGGAGCTCCCCCAGTCCTCCAGACGTGGGTCAGGAGCTCCCCCAGTCCTCCAGACATGTGTCAGGGGCTCCCTCAGACCTCCAGACGTTGGCCAGGAGCTCCCCCAGTCCTCCAGACATTGGCCAGGAGCTCCCAGAGTCCTCCAGACATGGGCCCGGAGCTCCCCAGGCCTCCAGATATGGGTCAGGAGCTCCCCAGGCCTCCAGATATGGGTCAGGAGATCCCAGAGTCCTCCAGATGTGGGTCAGGAGCTCCCCCAGTCCTCCAGACATAGGCCAGGAGCTCCATCAGTCCTCCAGATGTGGGTCAGGAGCTCCCCCAGTCCTCCAGACATAAACCAGGAGCTCCCAGAGTCCCCCGACGTGGGTCAGGAGCTCCCCCAGTCTTCCAGACGTGGGTCAAGAGCACCCGAGTCCTCTAGACATAGGCCAGGAATTCCTCCAGTCCTCCAGACATGGGTCAGGAGCTCCCCCATTCCTCCAGACGTGGGTTAGGAGCACCCGAGTCCTCCAGACATAGGCCAGGAGTTCCCCAGTCCTCCAGACGTGGGTCAGGAGCTCCCCCAGTCCTCCAGACGTTGGCCAGGAGCTCCCCCAGTCCATCAGACATGGGTCAGGAGCTCCCCCAGTCCTCCAGACATTGGCCAGGAGCTCCCCCAGTCCTCGAGAATTGGGCCAGGAGCTCTCCCAGTTCTCCAGCTTGAATAGAAGAATAAAACAAACTTTCTTGAGAGGTAATTACCATGTTCAGTTTTGTAACAGTGTTTGGATTTCAAAAACTCAATCTTTTGACCTTGTTTTCCAAGAGTGGCAGTAATTTTAAGGTAACTACAATATATATGTTTGACAACATTTTGAACTCACCACCATGGTGATGTGATATGCTGCCTCCATTTGCTAGGATTTCTTCCCGTGCACACATCTGTAACACAAGTAAAGAAATGTATAGCATATATATCACACACGCACGCACACACGCACGCACATGTCCTGCTGTCAGATTTGACCAAATATCATATTTGAAAATCTGTGCTTAAAGATTAGATTTTGCTGATTCTGTGAAAATTTCCATTTTAAAATTATTGCGCTACTTTGTCAAATTAATAATAATAATAATATATAAAATACTTCTATTGAGGGGTCTTGTCCATATCGTTAATACAATGAGGGGGTTATGTCCGGATAGGATTATGTGTGGTTACCGTCTTTTTCAAAGCCCAACTTTCTGAACCATATAGGGCTACACTCCAGAAACTAGTGACTCGACTAATTGTATCTTCAGATACAGCCTGATCTCTCCAGTGATGTTACATTGTGGCTTTCCTGGCAAGATACAAAACCATCAACAATGGTGTTTTGTGGAAGTTCAGTGGCAGCTTTGGTTAACCACAAGTATTCATTCACCTGTAAAGAACTTCAAACAATCTGCTTGCATCAATTTGATAAATTAGCATCACTCATTTCACATATCCACATCATACACAAAGGTTTTGGGTAAATAAAATCAATTTCAAAATTAAGTGAGACTTTGTGTCACTATGACGTTTCCACAGACACTGCCTTCAAAATATTATCTTGTAATGTGTACACTGTTGTCTACCTCTATGTCTTCGTAGAGCTTCACTGGATTCCCCACGCCACGGTAGTTGAAGCCAAAGTAGAAGTACACACAAGCCCCAGCATCATACATTTGTGTTACCCTGGCAACCAATACAATAATAATAATTATTATTATCCATCTGAAAAAAGTATGAGGTACAAAATATATATATGTTGTGTAACAACCAACGTGTGCAAATGGACGACTGGCGCAAATGGACTGGTGGGAAACAAGTGACTAGCGAGGATGTTTAATGTGTGCTTCACAGCAGGAGAGATACCAGCAGCATGGCGAAGAGCAGTGATTGGGTTGGTATGGAAGGGGAAAGGAGATATCCATGACCCAGGGAGATACAAAGGCATCACATCACTGAGCCAAGCCCTGAAATTGCTTGTTAGTGTTTAGTTTGGAATATAATGGATAGGAGAGAACCAGCTGGGGGATTTAGGAAAGTAAGTGGAACAGATGATGGATTGTTTGTATTATTAGACAAATTGTTGAGAAGATGTAGAATTTTTCTGCTTTTTTGTTGTTATCAGAATACTATTTCCTATTTCTTTATTTATTAGTTACCGTAAATACTCTATTTGTAGCTGTGGCTTCAATTACAAAGTTGGGGTGCGGCTTTAAATACAGTAATTTGCCGAAAAAAATTGAAAGTTGGCTCATTGGGTTGTCAGTAGTAACAGCTATTAGTGCGGTAAATAACGGTTTATAATCAGTGAAAAAGCGAAGTCGCATGCATCAATAAAACATTGTATTACAATTGCCACTGGTGCAAGACAAATAATTATATAAAACATAAAAACCTGTGTCCATAAAGTGCTCAAAAACTAAGACCAAACATGTCAAATCACGTCATAGTTAAAATCCTTCAAAATTACTTTCGTCGTCGCTGTCGAAGAACACTGCCGGGACCGGCATGGCGGCGTCATCCCACATATCTGTGTCTGAGTCCAAGTTGTCGGCATCGCTGACTATGGCTGCACGCACTGGGCAAACATCTTCAAACATGATATTGTTGTCTGTTCCATTGAGACCGTTCGAGATGTCGCACTTGTTGGAGCTGTGTTCAATATTGGCAGATGGAATTGCATCCCACGCCTTCACAAGTCATTGTACAAGATTTTCCTTGGTCGGCGCATGATGGCAGCCAGTGGGAGTGAGCGAAGGTTCGTCATGAATCATCCAGTGCTCCCACAAGTGTCGCATCTGCTGCTTGAAGGGGCGATTGAAGCTACTGTCAAGCGGCTGTACTAGCGGGGTCAGACCACTGGAGGATTACAGCAACATCTATGTCGCACATGGTTTCAGGTTTTGATGTTTTAAGCTGCGTTACTTTTATGAGGAGTTTCAAGCATAACGTTCACACCTTGCAGGCTTCATCTGATTGTCAAAGCAATACCATTACCAGTGCCTTGTTGGAGTTAATTACATTTACTCTGGTACAAGATACGGTGTTACAATCGCACCTGTTATTCTATCCAGGTGGCCCCTGCGTTAGTAAACTGTCTGCGAAATAGACCAATCTGTCAATCATAGGTTGCTAGTGTTTGTGCCATTTGATGTTATAAAGCTTCATGAATTACCAAACAATGTACAACCCGCGAATCTGAACACAAGACAGATAAATTCACGTGTTTCTTTCAATAATAAAATATTTATTCATACTACAGGGTTGTACATTTAAATTATAACAATACATGCAATTACACTGTACATAAATCAGATAGCATTGACATCAGCTCGTCACTGCTAAGAAACAAATGTTACATGCATCCTCTATATCACAAAACACATCTTTTATAACTGACATTATTAGCAGCACCCCCAGGTGCGATCGCCCCCTGGGTACCCAGTAGTTCTGAGAATAACGGTCACGCCTTGCTGATTATGTAATCAACATGCATTGCCATTCCCTCTTTGGAAACAATTGCATTTATAACAGACTGGTTATAATCCCTTTGAAAAATTTCGTGAAGTCAGCAATGCACAACCACAGAAACAACACAAAAAAGAAAATAGACAATGTCCAGGCTTGTTGAATTGAATGCGCTAACATTTGATCAAATACTTGTGAGTACCAGGGCAGTAGGCCAATGATGACATAACAACAGGAACTTTCCAAGAAATAGGTAAAACCACAATATCCGTTCTCACCAGCTGCAGTCGGCTGCTAAATACGTTCAGCTATTACCTAGTTACTGGCTGTCACTCATACACCTTTGAAGTTGAAATAGCTGCACAACAACAGACAGAACCCGCTATATCCCGGGTAGTTTTTTGAATGTGCTGCAATACATGCAACGTATGTTTTACTAATGTATGGTTTTACATAAAACGTCATACAAACAAAACTTCTCAACACATTTGACTAATTTTAGCTTTATTGTACATGTATGGCTACATTTCTCATTACATTACACTGGGTGTATGGACATTCAGCCACCCAGTTAGTATCTGGTAGCGTAGTGATATTTGTTTATCTTTGTTTTCCAATTTGACGAAATTCACATAGTAATATTCCCGTGATTATATAATGTGATGTAGTTATTATCATTTCATTACATTAAAGACTCTTTTATTAATAAAAATATAAATCATTCATTCATTTATTACTTTTTTGCGGAACCCTTTTAAATTGTTCCTAATTGTGTCTTGGCTCAAAGTCCAGGGGCGGCTTTAAATAAGGTTTTTGCCTGCAACAAACGGTGCGGAGGAAAGTCAGTATTTATATCAAAAGTCGGGGTGCGGCTTTAATTAGGGGTACGGGTATAAGAGAAGAGTATTTACGGTAAACCTTTGAAGTATGAAGGAATGTATCAGCCGTTGTTAGAGCCAACCAGTATTATGTAACTGGTTTGCTCAAGCATGCACCGTGTCATGCTATCGACAGCATGTTTATCTTAGAGAATGATGCATATTAAGTACGCAAGGACTGGAGTATTACCTGATTTAGGGGTGTTTTAGGTTATTTACACTAAATATTTAATGAGTGGTTTCTTAGTGGACTAGACACGGAGACGGTGATTAGTGAACTAGTGTCATGTGTTATCTCAGAAACAAGCACGAAAAGAGACTGGATATACATGTGAGGTATCTTGGCGAGTAGGCAGATCAAGGTGAAAGTAGAGTGGACACAGAAGGGTCGCACAGCCCAGAGGGGGCACCCAGACGTTACACAAAGGACAAGTGTGAGGCACCCATGTGTAAGGCATAACTTTGAGCGAAGAAGGTAGAAGTGTCTACCCTCGACTAAAGTTAAGAAGTAACGTGTGAAACGTGAGAAATTGACTGAAAACATAGCTGAGATGCGCAGCGAATATCGAAGCAGCGAGGCTATGCCAAAACGCAACTAGTTGCAAAGAAAGACAATCGCGACAACCGCAGCAGTATGCCTGAATGATGGCAGAGCGCAGAATTGTCTCTCCACTACGTTCTGGCCATGACGGCTGGGGCGGTATGCTAGAATGACGGCAGACAACAGAATCGTCTGTGCGACGTTCGATGCACGACGGCTGTAGCAATATGGCAGAACGACAGCAGACACCTGAATCATCTCTGCATGACGTTTGCGGAATGACAACTGTAGACGGCCATGTCAGAGGAAAAAATGTGAGTGCTCCGCGACCCGTTACCGTGTGCTTGGGGCAGAATGGTTCATGATCCCATAGAGAAGGGGCTGTTATCCAGGCATAGATGCCTCATAACTGACTTTTGCTCTTAGAACAGAGTTGTGTGACGGTAAGACATGTCGAGGTATGTAAGCAAACACAGCTGTGTTTTATCTTTAGTCATGATGAGTATAACGATATAGTTTACTTTAGGTTGATGTTTGGATAGTGATGGGTCATGTTAGATGCTATTAGTAGTAATTTCTCTGGGTGAATAATTCCCTGGCCGATTACTACAGAATCAGAGTTATTTTCTTATTATAATTACATAGACCCAGGAGTCGTATTACTTGTTTTCTTGTAAAGTACTGAGTAACTTTTTTTTTATTTGTCTTCGTTGTCTTATTGATTTGTGCAACCACCATTCACAAGCGTTGAGTTACAGAATTAGACTCAAGCCAATCTAGTGAGTGGAAATGCTGCCAATTCGTGACAAGCGGATTAAATTTTGCATACCTAGAAAAGGTACGGTGGAGAATGGTGGAGGCAAGGTATAAGGAGCCAACAGTGGTGGTTATAGTTAAGGGGGAGACATCAGAACAGCTATAGTGTTGAACCTGATCAGTGGAAAGGTGTCTGAACAGGAAGAATTGAAGAAGATACTGTATGCGAACGACCTAGCAGTGGTGGCATATAACAAGAAGGAACTACAGGAGACATTACAATAATGGAGTCATATCTTCTTGTCAGAAGTGGAAGAGGTTGAACTCTATCTGGAATTGTGCTGGACACATTTCATAGACAAGTTGACCAAGGATGCAGAAAAGCGACTTAACCTCTTGAAAAGAGTTTCAAAACACTTGAACCCAAACCAGCAGAATAGAGAATGGTGAGACCCAATATGGAATATTTCTCATGCGTTTGGATGGCAGCTTATGAAACATCACTAGGCAGATTTGATTGCACCCAGAGGCGACTGTCAAAATTATAGCTACGCCAGAGGTTTCTCTGAACATGAATATCATCCAACCACTAAGACAAAGAAGACAAGTTGGTGCACTCACCTTGTTCCACTGGATATACCATGGAGATGCACCAAAAACTACTCAATAGTTACCCCCTCATCCAGTAGTGCGAAAAGCCAACAGGGAATCAACAGCTACTGTGGCAATTCCATCCTCAAACACTACTGGCCACAAGAGGACATTCTTATCGACCGCCAACCTCCCAGGGGAAATCGTTACAATCAGGGAGAGAGAACATTTCAAGAAAGAATGCCTTCCTTGGTGGTTTGTGTTAGCACCCGCCTCCAGAGTGGAGAGGGGCAGCTGCTAAGCTAAGGAAGAAGCCCACATAGAAAAAAAATGGCCTCCAAATGAATTTTGAGAAGAACAAAGTAATGTGGGTAGGTGAACTGAAGGTAGACCTGCAGGTAGCAGTTGATGGAAAACCATTAAGCAAGTGAGCATCTTTGTGTACTCGGGCAGTACAGTGTGTGAGGATGCAGTAAGTAGCAAGGAGATACAGATGAGGGTACAAGTAGGGAAGAGGATGGAAGATATTATGCGGGACAGAAAGTGGAGAACTGGGTTCAGAAAGTCAAATGAGAAGACCAAAGGAAGACGGTGGAATTAAGACAAGAGATTAGAATGAAAAAAAAACACCTGAGGATAAGATAGTGGGGAGCAGACTACAATGGCAGGACACATACATATAGAGAATGGGTGAGGAGATAGTGACAGAGAGAGCATGCATCGATGGGTGGGCAGAACAGATTAAGTGATATGGCTGCCACCCTGCAAAGGACCAAGGGAAAGAAGAACATGTGCCCCTAGAGACAACATCCTATCAAGAGAAAGATATTGCTATGGAAACATGCAGATATGGTCTGAATGACCTGATACCATCAAAGATGTCACCATTGCGATTTAACCAACCCTCCTAGGGTCTCTAGGGTTGTTAAACCACATTCTTTAAGGTGTTCTTCATAACTAAGGTCTCTCAGTTCTGGAATAATTTTAGTTGCTCTCCTCTGCAATCGTTCTAGCGTATCTACATCCTTCTTACAATATAGTCTCTAAGCTTATATACAGTACTCTAAATTGGGCCTAACTATTGCTTTATGCATTGGTATAATTAGCCCATTTTTCTTATATGTTATATTTCTCCTAATCAATCCAAGAATTTGATTACCCTTTGAAACTGCAATACCACAATGCTCTGAAACTTTCTTATCTTCACTTATTGTTACTCATAAGTCCTTTTCATTTATGGTAGCACCTAGAAGAGTATCTCCCATTTCATAGTTTACATCCAAGTTCCTGTGTTCTGTGTGTAGGCATTTACATTTCCCCAAATTGAATAACATCTGCCATTTTTCAGACCATTTAACAAATTTGTCTAGATTGTTTTATAAATGTTGTTTATCTCCATAATTTTTTACCTTTCTAAACACTTTTGTGTCATCTGCAAATGTTTGTATCTTGCTTATTATATTATCGTCCAGGTCATTGATACATTATTAAGAACAATTAAGGTCCTAATAATGATCCTTGTGGTACCCAACTCAAAACTGATTTCCAGTTTGAAACCTCCCCATCTACTACAACACGGTGTCTTGTGTCAGTCAACGCTGTCTTCTGTCAGTCAGCCATTTTTCTATCCAGTTGATTATGCTATCCCCCATACCATGGGCTTTTAATTTAAGTAGTAATCTTTGATGTGGCACTTTGTCAAAGCATTCTGATAATCTAAGTAGATAATGTCTACTGGTAATACCTTATCTATCCACTTCGTGATTTCTTCTAAAAACATAACACATTTGTTAAGCATGACCTCGGTTTTTAGGAATCCATGTTGAGATGGATTTAGTAATTTATGCCCACCAAGAAAGTCCACAATGTCATCTTTAATTAACCTTTTTAATAATTTACAAATCACTGATGTTAATCTCACTGGTCTGTAATTCTCTGACTTACTTTTTGGAATCCTTTCTAAATAATGCAATGATGTTTGCTTCTTTCTATTCAAAAGGAATCATTCCCTCTTTTAATGACAAGTTGAACACTCTTGCAATTGGTATACTAATTTGTTCTACTGTGTCCGTTAGTAGTTTTGGCAGAATTCCATCCATTCCAGGTGATTTATTATCCTTCATTCCTTTATTTACTGGAGTTACAATTAACTACCCTAAATAGTCTGATTTAGCCTCCTGAAATTTGGTATCTGGAACTGGTAATGAACGAATATCCTCTCTGGTAAACACTGAACTGAAGTATCCATTTAGGTCTTCCGCGAATGGTCCATCCTTGTCTCTGTCATTTTTTTATGTTAAATGCTATTTTTTGCTAATAGCTTCTTTTAGATTTTCTAATTTTAGTCGCAGCTGCATTAAGTGCCTCTTTGTAATTTGAGTCTTCATCCTTTCTGCTACAACTATTATAGGTGACCTATAAACCATCCACATACTTTGTCTGTACCCTATTTTTCTAATAGCTTCTTTTGACAAGTGTTTCTTTCTAGACTGTTTTCCTTATTTTTTCAAGGGAACAAATTGTTCAATGATACTTTCAATTTCATATTTTAGTTTAGTACGTTCCAACATTCAATTGCTGTCTTATTCCTCAGCATGTTATTCCAATATAGCTTTGTTAAGTATTTTCTCATATCTTTATATTTACCTTTGTGGAAATTTCTCCAGTAATTCTTTTTATTTTTACCTTCATTTATTTTGATGTCAAAATTATTATGATCACTGTTATCCAATGGTTCATGTATTCTGAGATTGTCCATCAATTCATTTTGTGAAGACAAAACTATATCTAACACACATGTGCAAGTGACATGTTTGAGATTAAGGGTGACTATTACCTGGTCATGCAATCAACAAGCAGGACCACGATTGCCCACCTGACAGCAGGGTGTTTCAGTATGTTTGGACCACCCATGGAAATAGTCACTGAAAACGGGCCACAATATGCAGGAAAGCCATATAATGACATGTGCAGCAAGTGGAACATCAAACACGCCACTACTTCACCGAGCTATGCCCAATCGAAAGGCCTAGTCAAGAAACAGGTACGAACAGTCAAAGGCATCATACAGAAATGCTCCAAGACCAGAAATGATATACAGATAGGGATGCAACACCTGAGATGTACACTAGTGCCCTGCACGGGCCGGGCTTTGGGTCCAAAACCCGGCCCGGCATGCGGGCTGGGCCTCTACATAATTTCGTGGGCCGGGCCGGGGCCAACATATTGTGGGCCTGGACAAAAATTTAAAACATCGGGCTTGGGCCGGGCCTGGTGTGAGCAGGCCGGGCCGGGCTGGGCCTGGACATAATAAAAATATTCATACAAAACCCAGATTATTTATTTTATTATTAATAAAAACTGATTATAAATTGTAATTCCGGTTAATGAATGCTTAAAATTATTTCTTTAGTATTATATAGTTGCAAATTGAGACCTTGCATGGAATTATGAATGACACTAGTGCTTTATAAATTGGAATGCAGTTTAACCTCTTTTCAACAATGGGACTTCCTATGGTATCATTTTAATAATGTGCATTCTTTTAATAGAGACATTTCATATAAAATATATGCATAGTCACATGCCCATATTTTCGTATTGTAATTCTTTAAACATGTACTGGCGTTCCAAGACACTGTGACTGGAGTACTGGCACTTGTTTCATTGGCTTCATCACAGTTAATGCATGTTTCCCATCATTCTTCTTCAGCTCAAACTTAACTTCATATCCTTTAATCCGTGATGGTTTGTTGTCATCAGCTGTGTTGATGTAAAATAAGTTGTACATAGTTGTAAATTTAATTAAGACCTAAGTAATCTAACATAAATTGTGTATTACAACACAAAAACAATCTTTGTGAAGGCTAAGTATAGTATAAATTGTAAACATAACTGATTATAAACAGATATAAATAGAATTTCTAACATGGTGCCATGCAAATGCTAAGTAAAGGTGAAGCGTAATTTGATATGCTCTGGGTAGACTTTGCAAAGTTCGAGTGTGTAAATTCATGGGCAGAGTTTTATTTTGAATGTAAGGGATGTAAGTCAATAAAATGTCTACAGGAGCAGGTAAATGAGTTAAGGCAGATGATTCTGATGAAGACAGGGCAGGGTGAGAAAAAAGAGAGTAGGTGGTGAGAACGAGGAGAACAGAGGTGGTGAGAATGACGAGAGCAGAGGTGGTGAGAACAAGGAAAGTAGACGTGGTGAGAATGTTGAGAGCAGAGGCAATGTGGGGGAGACAGCTGGCACGAAGATGAAAGATAGAAGAAGGAAGAGTGTGCAACAAAAGGAAGGTACACGGGTGAGTGGAGAGGGTGGTAAGGCGGTCGAGGATAATATGAGGAGAGAAAAGGAACGAGATGTCAATATAACAGTAAAGCAGAATGCCAACAAGATAACAGATGGGAGGAGGCAGACTGTGCAGCAAGAGAATGGTAAACAATGGTATCACAGAATCATGGGCAAATAAAGATATAGTAGATGCTGAGTTAGCACTGACAGGTTACAATAAACAATGGTATCACAGAATCATGGGCAAATAAAGATATAGTAGATGCTGAGTTAGCACTGACAGGCTACAAGGCAAAATGCTATAAGGGAGATGAGCAAGGGGGAATGTGTTATAACGGGTGATTTTAATCATGGCCATATACAATGGAAATCATTAGAGTGCTGGTGGTGACGACCATCAGTTTCTAGTTTCTACTTCTAACACAGGATTGTTTCCTTACTTAACATGTCTTGGAACCAACCAGAGGTGGGAATGTGTTGGATTTAATTTTATCTTCTCAAAATGAATTAGTTGACACTGTTAAAATACACAAATCTTTTGGTTCCAGTGATCATAACCAAATGCATTTTAATATAAAAGAAAAAATAGGGAATGTATATTTGTATGTGGTTATGTTAACACTTTCCTCCTAGACAGCTTGCACCTCGGGTACCAAACTTTCAGGGATTAATCTACGACCCCACAAATGAAACGTAAAACCTTTATTTTTTAAATACCCCGTATATGAAGGGTTCTTGGTGGTTTTTATGGTAAATCAAATGTTTGCTACGTGAAATGTTAACTTCCAACAATTGCAGAAACCACGCATGCGCAGCTAATACTTTGGTACATAAACTGTTTGAGAGTATGTAAGTGTCATCTGGGCGGTTTATATTATTTATAGTAGAAAACATGCATAGCAATTGTACATAACATCAAGATTTAACAAGATTTGCCATCCAAACCAAAGGCCCAGATGACATCGACTAGGTTGCTTGGTGTGTAATATTGTGTATATCCCATCCTGGAGACAGGCATTTTTGCTAGTACATATAAAAAACATTGGAGGAGGAACTTCAACAAAGGCAAATATAAAGAGGTGAGAACATATCTAGGGAAAACTAATTGGAATAACTTGCTGAAGAACAAGACTTGTTCGAAAGATGAGATTGGGGGCATTACTGGGAGATTTGTTCCACTAAGAATACAAGAGAAAAGGTCCAGGAAGAAACACTTGTCAAAAGAGGCTATTAGAAACATTGCTCACAAGCAGATCCTGTTGGGGGCATTAAACATACGGGAAATGTAGAAGAGGCACCTAACCTAGCTACAACTGAAATTGGAAAATCCAAAAGAACCTTTGAAAAAACTGGCAGGTAATATAAAAAATGACAGCAGAGTTTCTATGCCTATGTAAGAAGTAAACATAAATATTTGTGAAAAGGTCAGACCACTGGAAAACAACAGTGGAAACATAATTTAAAATGGGTTTCAAATGGCAGAGGTCCTGAATGAGTATTTCAGCTCAGTTTTTACCACAGAAGATACCAGCTCACTTCCAGTTCCAGTTACTAAATTTGAGGGCGATAAATCTGATCATTTGTAGCTCCTGAAATGATAGCAAAGAAAATTAAGATGAAAGATAATAAATCACTTTGAGTTCATGGGATACCACCAAGACTGCAACCACACACTGCAGGTAGATAGGATAATTTTTTAATTTGTGCAAATCGTGCAATTTTTTCTGCCAAAAGTATAGAATAGATCTTATTGAGTAAAAAATATATTGAACTTTTTTCAGCCAGACCCCCATTTCCATGGTAACAAACAAAATGTCCACCATTTTTAGCAAATATTGGCAAATTTAGAAACACTGCCATTCTTTATTGAACACATAATGATTATAATTCTTGCAAATCCATATTCAGTACACGTGCTATTGTACAGTGACTAGAGCATTTGTTAAAATGTTTTTATTTTTTGTAAAATGCAAAAAAATTTTGTTTTTGCCAACAAATACGGGTTTATTTTTCAAACTGTTGACGATTTTTAAAATGTCTCTGGTCATTGTACAGAGTAGAGTATTCTGAATGCAACATTCAAAACCTTATTTGGATAGCGTAATTACTCAGAGATATCCTTTTTCCAAATGCAGAAAACATGTTTTTGAGAAAACAGCCATAAAAGATTGAAAAACAGGATTTTTTACTTGAAAGAGACATGCTTTATCCAAGAATAAAAGTGACTTAGTAATTGCTATATAAGTGAACTTTATATATACTAAAAGCTATCAGATCACAGTGGAAACACATTTTGAATATTAAAAAAAAAAATTACATTTCACTTGAGGTGTCTCCCCTTAAGGAAATTGTAGAGCAAATTAGTACACCACTTGGAAAAGTGTTTAATTTGTCACTAGAAGAGGGAATAGTTCCTTCACAGTGGAAAGAAGTAAACATTATGCCGTAATTTAAGAAGGGATCGAGGAAAGTCAGAAAATTAAAGACAAGTGAGTTTAACATCAGTTCTATGAAACAATAATTATATAATTCCTTGTAAAACATAAATTAATAAAACCACTTCAACATGGGTTTCTAAAAGCAAGGTCATATCTAACAAATCTGTTGTTTTTGGGAAGAAATTACAAAATGGGTAGATGATGGGTCACAAGTGGATGTTGTCTTAGATTTTTAGAAATCTTTCAATAAAGTGCCACATTAAAGATTGTTACTTAAACTAAAAGCCCATTGTATAGGTAATGATGTAATCAACTGGATAGAAAAGTGGCTTACACACAGAAGACAAAGAGTAATAGTAAACGGTGAGATCTCAAATTGGAAATCTGTTTTGAGTGGGGTACCACAGGGATCACTATTAGAATCTATACTATTTTTAATTTTATATATAAATGGTTTGGAAGATGATCTATCTAGCAAAGTACAGGTGTGTATTATTATTGACATCCTTGTAATGTTGTTGACATCCTAGTATTATTGTTGACATCCTGGTATTATTGTTGACGGGTGTAGGTCATTTGCCCCCCCGGTCTTTTGCCCCTAGGTCTTTTGCCCCTATGTCTTTTGCCCCTCCAGTCATTTGCCCCTTAGGTCTTTTGCCCCTTAGGTCTTTTGCCCCCTTTTTCATTCATATAAATCAAACATAGAGATGTTTTTTATGTCATGTAATTCTGAATCACACATAATAACATAACAAATATCAGGATATTACTTCAAACGAATACAGTGTCCAAGACTCTGGAGAGTATCTGCGATGGTCTTATCCCCAGCACTGAACTGTGTGCATATGTTGACCAGTCTGTCTTGGAACTGCTTGGCAGTGCGACGTACACGTTTGCGGGGGGTTGTCCAAGCTGGTTGAGTCGCATAGTTCCCTCAACAGCCGCAAAATCCTTACGTAGTGCATCTATCAGGGTCCATATGGTTGGATGAGAATGTCCAACCAGAGTGCTGAAACCCCTGTTCCAGGCTTCACACATATTGTTAGTATGCGAGCCTCCAGCCATGGTTGCATCATGTCGTTCCACAGGGTGGGGAGTAGGATGGTGCGATGTGACGCATCCTGACCGCTGGCACTGTACCATCATCAGTGGGTGGTGCCTGGATTCGATGAAATGACCCAGTGACATAGGTAGAGTCAAAGTATCGTACAAGATTTTCAAGTCCATCTGGAGTGTTGTCCATGAGGTACTCCATCCCCCCAGGAACATCACTCACTGGCAGGAAGGCTAGTCCATCTAACATGCCGACAAAGTGTCTGATCTTCTCCTCAGCTCTATAGAGTGTAGTCAGTCCCAGAGATTGGATCTTCCTCCAGGTGGCCTGAGTCAGGTGGTAGAAACACCCCTGGACCTGTACATCATCACCAAAGGTGGTTTTTGAAATTGTTGTAGTTGTTAATGATTTGATAATAAGAAATTAAATAATTTTCACAATATATTGAAAAAGTACTCAGATGTACTCGTAATGTACTCGTAAAATCTGAGTACATTGAACACGAGTACGAGTGCATGACCATAATTTCAAAAAAAGGGGGGCAAATGACCAGATTTCCATTAAGGGAAGGGGCAAATGACCGCAGGGGCAAGTGACCTAGGGGCAAGTGACCTAGGGGCAAAAGACCGGGGGGGCAAGTGACCGCAACCCATTGTTGACATCCTGGTATTATTATTGACATCCTAGTATTATTGTTGACATCCTGGTATTATTGTTGACATCCTGGTATTATTATTGACATCCTAGTATTATTGTTGACATCCTAGTATTATTGTTGACATCCTGGTATTATTGTTGACATCCTAGTATTATTATTGACATCCTGGTATTATTATTGACATCCTAGTATTATTATTGACATCCTGGTATTATTATTGACATCCTGGTATTATTGTTGACATCCTAGTATTATTGTTGACATCCTAGTATTATTATTGACATCCTGGTGTTATTATTGACATCCTGGTATTATTATTGACATCCTGGTATTATTATTGACATCCTGGTATTATTATTGACATCCTGGTATTATTGTTGACATCCTAGTATTATTGTTGACATCCTAGTATTACTGTTGACATCCTGGTATTATTGTTGACATCCTGGTATTATTATTGACATCCTAGTATTATTGTTGACATCCTAGTATTACTGTTGACATCCTGGTATTATTGTTGACATCCTGGTATTATTATTGACATCCTAGTATTATTGTTGACATCCTGGTATTATTGTTGACATCCTGGTATTATTGTTGACATCCTGGTATTATTATTGACATCCTGGTATTATTATTGACATCCTGGTATTATTATTGACATCCTGGTATTATTATTGACATCCTAGAATTATTATTGACATCCTAGAATTATTGTTGATATCCTAGTATTATTGCTTAGCATTAACAACTATCAAACACAGCATACATGAAGTGAAACAGTCACATTAATAAATAATTCACAAATTCACCTGCAGGTGGCGTATGGCGGAAACTGGACGCCCCGTTCCTTGCACTCTCTTACAAGCCTGTCCTTGACATTACGACACAGGTCAAGAACCCTGCACAAAGAAGAAAACGTACCCTTAATAAGCTCAACAAAATGTCCAGTACTTTTTAAAAAACAAATCTTAATTAAGTTAAATCCTTAATATAATTTACAAGAAAACATATTATGTCATTATTGTTTCATGTAATCATACTATCAATTATAAAGAATGTATCTACTTATTAGTGAGAATATAAAAACTACAAAAGTAAGCAAGAATGTATTAAAGTGTTTGATTTATATCCAGCAGAACTCCCTATAGAATACAAGAGGTCAATACCCAAAATGTTCTATTTCTGGCATAGAATTTGGCTTTACTCAACTAGAGTCAGTGAGTGATAGGAAAGCTAGATATAGTTTTGTTTTCTGAAATGAAATAATAAAAAAATAATAAAATATGTAAACCACATAATAACTGTGATCAAAAACAAACACATTTTAACATGTACAAATGCTAGGTCATATCTAACAATAAAAAATCTTTAAAAAATAGATAAAGGGTCATATGTAGGTGTTATTGATAGATATTTTCAACACTATTTTGATTAAGTGACTGTTGTTGCAGACTACTGATTAGGGGATGGTGAAATTAATTGGACAGAAAGATGGTTGACAGAGCACAGGTTAAGGGTTGGTGAAATTAGTTGGACAGAAAGATGGTTGACAGAGCACAGACCAGAGGATGGTGAAATTAATTGGACAGAAAGATGGTTGACAGGCTAGACTAGAGGATGGTTAAATTAATTGGGCAAATAGATGGTTGACAGACCACGGACTAGGGGATGGTAACAATATTAAAAAAAATATTCAGGATACACAACACTATCACAGAAATATCCATCTATGCCTTGGTACTTCGTGCTGCCAGTCAATATATTGATGGCTTCTTGGAATCCAACTCTTAAAATTGCAACGTAATACGTGGTACAGTCGGAACTAGGTTTTTACGTCATGATGGGGCTATCCCATATGAAATGACGTGTGTGATGGTGATGGAATAATATTGTTTGTTCACCATCATTGTGTGCAAAATTAACAATTTGAAACAATGGCAGATGAAAACTTGCAGGTGTTATTTGGATTAAAAGTAGCTTTAACTACAAAGCAACAGATGATCAGAATCGCCAGGAAATTCCAAAATTGTATTGTACATAATCCATGACAATGTGTAATCATGTGTAATCCTTGATTCCATGAGTAACAGTACATCATGTACGTTTAATTCTGTTTGATCACATGACATGAAGTCAAGCTGCCTGACTCCACTCAAGAAAGATAGAACTAGAGGACAAGGTAACATTTGTAAAGAATCAGTGTAGATTGGGCACCAGGAAGTACTCGTTCTCACAGAGGACAATAAATGAATGGAACAAATTGTCTATGGATTGTGGAACTGCTAGCAGCGTGAATATGTTTAAAAACAAAATTGACACATATCTCAAGAGTACGGGTTACACGTAGATGAACACTGTTGGACACTCGATAAGCCAATGGCTTCCTTGTCCACATGCCATCTGGGCCTTTGGCTTGGTTGGCAAATCTTGTTAAGTCACTGTCAATGGGAGCCATGCTGGATTCACATGCTATCCATGCTTTCTATCATATGCTGTAAAAATAAAGTATTAATGTTTGAAATGTTTTTCTCTACCTTATGCTGTTTTGTGGTTCCCCACTGCCATTCTCAACTGCACACAAAACGTGATTGTTTAAAACTGAATGACAACTGACAGCAACGACATAGAAACATAGTCCCAAACTTTTAATTAAAGTTAAGGCGTGTGAAATAAATATTAAATAGCACTTTTGTGAAGTGAATCGCCTGTAAATTGTACATGATGGCTGGTGTAGTAGCACAAATGTACATGATGGCTGGTGGAGTAGCACAAATGTACATGATGGCTGGTAGAGTAGCACAAATGTACATGATGGCTGGTGGAGTAGCACAAATGTACATGATGGCTGGTGGAGTAGCACAAATGTACATGATGGCTGATGGAGTAACACAAATGTACATGATGGCTGGTGGAGTAGCACAAATGTACATGATGGTTGATGGAGTAACACAAATGTACAAGATGGCAACTGATAAACCAATATCAAATCATCCGAAAAACATCTCTGAAAAAGGTTATAGATGCGTATGTTTAAATGCAAGGAGCATAGTAAATAAGAAAAACGAATTAAACATTATGGTAGAAGATATTGACCCTCACATAATTGGTATAATTGAATCATGGGCCAACATAGATATAACAGATGCTGATTTAGGACTGACAGGATGTGTAATATTTAGGAAAGATCGAATAGGAAGAAGGGGCGGGGGAGTTATTTTATATGTTAAAGAATCTATTCAGGCTTATGAAATAAAACTAGAAAGGGAAGCAGATTGCGATGAAGCTGTTTGGTGCAAAATTTTTCAAGAAACTCAAAATTAACTATTGGATTAGTTTACCCGAAGTCCAAACATAAACGAAGAGGACAACACAAAAATAAAAACGCTATAAAGGAAGTTAGTAAAGGGGAATTTATCATAATGGGAGATTTTAACCATGGACACATACAATGGAATTCTCTAGAGAGCACAGGGATTGAGGACCAACAATTTCTATTTTTAATCCAGGATAGCTTTCTTACTCAGCACGTACTAGAACCAACCAGGGGAGAAAATGTATTAGATATAGTTTTGTCATCACAAAAAGAATTAGTGGACAATGTAGAAATATTTGAACCATTGGGTAATAGTGACCATAATCAAATACATTTTGACATCAATGTAAAATCAGAAAGTAAAAATAAGAAAACATACAAGAGAAACTTCCACAAAGGTAATTACAAAGATATGAGAAAATACTTAGCAAAGCTAGATTAGAATAACATGCTGATGAATAAGACCGCAATGGAATGTTGGCATATTCTAAAATGTGGGGGCAGCCGTGGCCTAGTGGTTAAGGTGTTGGACTCTAAATTCAAGGGTTGTGAGTTCAAGACCCACACTGGTCACGGTTCGTTTTCGAAGCTTAGGCAATTTCGTTTACCCTACTTTGCCTCAGTCTACTCAGCTGTAAATGAGTACAAACACTGTTTGGAAGGTACCTGCGATGGACTAGTGTCCTGTCCAGGAGGGTCAGTATAACTGCACTCTAAGTTGCTTCGCACTATAGAAACCAGGTTTAAGCACTGGCCATATAAGCCTTCATGGCTTCCTAAGGCGTAATGCCTGGGGGATGACTTTACCTTACCTTTATATTCTAAAATATGAAATTGAGAGTATCATCGATAAATTTGTTCCCTTCCAAAAACAAGGAAAACTTTGTAGAAAGAAACACTTGTCAAAAGAGGCTATTAGAAAAATAATGCTAAAACAAACTATGTGGAGGGTTTATAGGCGTACCAGAAAGGAAGAAGACTATGCAAAATACAAAGAGGCACTTAATGCAGCTACAACTGAAATCAGACAATCTAAAAGAAACTATGAGCAAAAACTAGCATGTAACATAAAAAATGACAGCAAGAGTTTTTATGCATATGTCAGGAGTAAACAAAACGTACAAGACAAGGTTGGACCTCTAGAAGACAGTGCTGGAAATATAATATCACAGGGGTTTTTAATGGCGGAAGACCTAAATGGTTACTTCAGTTCAGTGTTTACCAAAGAAGATATTAGTTCATTACCAGTTGCTGATGCTAAAGTTCAGGGGGCTAAATCTTACTATTTAGGTCCGTTAGTTGTAACTCCAGAATTGGTAGCTAAGAAAATAAAGGCACTGAAGGATAACAAATCACCGGGAGTGGATGGGATTCCTCCAAAATTACTAATGGAAACAGTAGAACAAATCAGTATACCACTTGCAAGAGTATTCAACTTGTCATTAAAAGAGGGAATTGTTCCGTTTGAATGGAAAGAAGCAAACATCATACTATTATTTAAAAAGGGTTCGAGAAATAAGTCAGAGAATTACAGACCAGTGAGTTTAACGTCAGTGATTTGTAAATTATTAGAAAGGTAAATTAAAGACCATATGGTGGACTTCCTCGTTAAGCATAAATTATTAAATTCATCTCAACATGGATTCCTTAAAGCGAGGTCATGCTTAACAAATATGTTGTTTTTTGGAAGAAATCATTAAGTGGATAGACGTGTGATCGCCAGTAGATATTATCTACTTAGATTTTCAGAAAGCTTTTGACAAATTAAAAGCCCATGGTATTGGGGATAGCATAACTGACTGGATAGAACAATGGCTGACTGACAGAAGACAACGAGTTGTAGTGGATGGAGAAGTTTCAAATTGGAAATCGGTTTTGAGTGGGGTACCTCAAGGATCAGTATTAGGACCTATATTATTCTTAATTTATATCAATGACTTGGACGACAGTATAACAAGTAATGTACTGAAATTTGCGGATGACACAAAACAACATTTACAAAACGATCTAGACAGATTAGTGAAATGGTCTGAGAAATGGCAGATGTTGTTCAATTTTGGGAAATGTAAATGCCTACATACAGGACATGGGAACTTGAATGTAAACTATAAAATGCTGTATTGGGTACTACTGTAAAAGAAAAGGACTTAGGAGTTACAATAAGCGCTGATATGAAAGTTTCAGAGCAGTGTGGTATTGCAGCTTCAAAGGGTAATCAAATTCTTGGATTGATTAGAAGAAACATAACATACAAGGGAAAAAAGTTAATTATACCTCTTTATAAAGCAATAGTTAGACCTCATTTAGAATACTGTATACAAGCATGGAGACCAATACTCAGCAAGTACCAATTTTTTATTTTGTAGTTTCTTGCTGAACATTATTTCTTGGTTTTAAGTGTGAGAAATTTACCAGACATTTCACAATTTGAGGGGTAGATAGTAGTCAATTTAATCAATGCAAATATTCCAACCTATAATAAATGAGGTATGGGTGTAAAGATAGTTGACTATTCTTCAAAAAGCACCATAGCTAACATGTAATTATGTAGTAAAAACATCATATCAGAATTATGTCACAGAAATTATTCCACAGCACCCAGGCCATACAGGTGAAACCCCCCCCACCTAGGGAATTTCTGCCACAAAATTTGTCAAGAAGCTTAATATCAGACAAATGCAATGTTGGTGGCATGCATAACATGATGTGGTTTCATTTTGATTTGGTAATGGTAAAATGTCACACCTTCATTCATTGATCTGCACATCGAAGCCACAGAGGTAACTCCCTTCAAAGGTTTTCTCAGTCAGAAGCCCTGAGTTAATAACTACCAAAGTTGTATTGGATACCAATTCAAGTCTTATTCTTTTGTCTGTTAAATTCTGCCTTTCTTTATGTAAGCCAGGAAGTCCACAATGATAGGGTCTATCTTCAGTTAGCTATGACTTGCATGAGTGAGCACAAATGAAAGCCATCAGTGCTGTCTCACAAAAGTACTTTCATGATCTGTCACATTAAGCCTTACAAACTAATGAATTTAAAAGGGAAGTTAAATCAATTCCTATAAAAGACATATTGATAAACATCATAATTATGAGTATATTACAATTACAATATATATATATATATATATATATATATATATATATATATATATATATATATATTGTAAGTGTAATATACTCATAATTATGATGTTTATCAATATGTCTTTTATAGGAATTGGTTTAACTTCCCTTTTAAATTCATTAGTTTGTAAGGCTTAATGTGACAGATCATGAAAGTACTTTTGTGAGACAGCACTGATGGCTTTCATTTGTGCTCACTCATGCAAGTCATAGCTAACTGAAGATAGACCCTATCATTGTGGACTTCCTGGCTTACATAAAGAAAGGCAGAATTTAACAGACAAAAGAATAAGACTTGAATTGTATATATATATATATATATATATATATATATATATATATATATATATATATATATATATATATTTCCTTCTCACAATTTTGGTTTAGGTAGTTTATAATTAAAATTGGATAATAAAAAAAATTCTTATGTTTTGTAGGTATCAAATTCTTCAATGCGGTGACACAAAGAAGTTGATAAAGAAATGAAAAACAGAACAAGAAGAGCCAATATATTATGTGTGCATTGAGTACACCTATGACGTCATCCAAAGAGCACACATGGCTACTGGCCATGGTGGTCGAGACAGGATGATGAAACATTTGGGTACCAAGTATGCCAACATCATTTGGGTACCAAGTACGTCAACATCACAAGGGAAGCATTCTGTTCGGTGCCAGCAGAAATGAAAGAGACTAATGACCAAAGGGGTTGTTGTGAAGCCAATCCTAAGAAGAGATTTTGGCTCTTGTAGTCTGGTGGATCTTATCGACATGGAATCATCTCCCAGTCACATTTCAAGTGGATCATTGTTTATCAGTGCCATCTCACAAAGTTCTATATTATACGAACTCTAACCTCGAAGCGAACAGCGGAAGTGGCTTTCCAGCTGTTGGATATATTTCTCCTTTTGGGAGCCCCTACAATACTGCAGAGTGACAATGGTTCTGAATTCTCAGCGCAAGTCAATAGGGAACTGAAGGAGCTTTGGCCTCAGCTCACCATGGTTCATGGAAAACCAAGACATCCACAAAGTCAGGGATCAGTAGAACATGCAAATGGTGACATCAAGGATATGCTGGCAGCTTGGGTGACTGACAACAACACACAGGCTTTGTGCAAAACATGAAGAACTCTGTGTATCATTCTGGCATTAAGCGCACACCATATGCTGCTATGTTTGGCACAGAGCCCAAAGTGGGACTTGCATCTTCCAGCCTCCCATCTGAAATACTTGAGAGCCTTCAGACAGAGGCTGTTCTCCAGAAGCTGTCCTACAGAAGCTACAACAGAACCACAAGTGCCCGTCACAGAATCAACGCCGGATGATCCAAACTTGCAACCAGCCACTCCAGATACAGAGAGTGTCATTGCTGAGATCCACCACGAACCGCATCCTGCTGTTGCTGCAATCTCTGCACCCCCATGTCTTGTTGCAAGGCCAGGCCTTCAGCAAGACCACAGCCAAGTGCCAAGCGATAGTCCATCATCACTTGCCACCATTGAATCTCGTCAAAGTGACATATAGGAACACAGGAGTATATAAAATAAAATCAGAGCATTTTCAGAGTTTTTAATGTGGCATAAAGATGGAAATTAGATTGTTAGGTTAATTATAAAAAACATAGATGGTTAATTAAACTTTATTAAAAGCTACAGTTAGGTCCCATTTAGATGCATACACACATATAAGCTATATCAGGTGGACACAGATAACCTCATAAGAATACAAAGAGCAACTAAACTACTGGTAATACCCGAATTGAACAAGGTTAGCTTCAATCTTATAATTCAGCAAGTGTATGTGTGTGTTTGTACAGCCTGTATGTATGTATGTCTGTATGTATGTACATTGGTTCGAAGGCTTGGATGTGCGTCTATTAGTTCTCAAACGTCGCCCGAATCATGATCTGCCGCTATGGGTGAAATCAGCCTCTAAATCAGACTGGTAGCTAATCCACAATGTGGCAACACTCTGAACTATGTGAAGAATGCTGGGCGCTGCTAGGGAATGACCTGGGAACCATGTCATTGATCACCGATCTGTTTCATAACTAGCACTTGTTTTGCGTGATGTATTTTGTCCAATCTACATGCGCTTCGGATTGTTTTGATGGTGCAAAATAAATTTAATGTAAGCCTACAATGAAGTGTTGCATTGTTTGTTTTTGCACTTAACAAAGATGCAGTTTCAGCCCATCTACCAAACCATGCAAAAGACACTTAATTGACACACTACCAAAATGCATGAGACAGACACTGAAAATGCATATGTTTGTTAGTGGTTTTTGTAATACCAGACAAACAACATCAGCTAGCCACCGCTTGATTCTTTGAGCATCATTAAATAAACAATTCAAACTCGCACGCTTTGCTGATGGTGAGTGAGTGATAAAATAAATAAAAGCTAGTCCTACTACTTCAACAGACATCTGGCGAAAGCCACCAATAATGATAACAATGTGGTGCCACGTTGCAGCTAAAAACACACACTATGAATTATTTCTAAAGAGTCAGCAAGATGGTGCCAGCCGCAGCAGTACTGCTGTCATTTGCGTTTAGCGTGCCTTCACGCATAAAAATCTGTTTTTGCGCATGGTTTCACTTCTCAAAAAGGGGGGTGTGCACCTATTTGGTAGCGTGCTACTATTGGGAATTATATATGTACCGCATGTGTGTATGTATGTCATGCTACTCCTCCTAGAGTATGTATGTCATGCTACTCCTCCTAGAGTATGTATGTCATGCTACTCCTCCTAGAGTATGTATGTCATGCTACTCCTCCTAGAGAATGTATGTCATGCTACTCCACCTAGAGTATGTATGTCATGCTACTCCTCATAGAGTATGTATGTCATGCTACTCCTCCTAGAGTATGTATGTCATGCTACTCCTCCTAGAGAATGTATGTCATGCTACTCCTCCTAGAGTATGTATGTCATGCTACTCCTCATAGAGTATGTATGTCATGCTACTCCTCCTAGATGCTTTGCATCTCGGGAGCCAAACTTTCAGGGGTTCAATTAACTTGTCCGAAATGATGTAACACAAGGGCTAGGCATTGCTAGACGTCACTATAACTGCCAGTATTACGTCGCAATTTTGCGAGTTGGATTCTAACTAGCCAAGATATTGATTGGCAGCACCAAGTCATATATAGATATTTCTGTGATAAATAACTACCAAGTTATCCCCTCTGGAGGAGTATCTTGTCCAGAGCATGGTTACCTTTATATTTTCTTTTCTTAAGGAACATAGGTGAACTGGAAGACTTTTAATGTTTGCAACAAATTACCTGATGACTGTGCAAATGTTATCTATTTAAAAACTGCTAGTGTTGTTATAAATGTTGTTGCACTTTATGTTTATAAAGCAGACAAAGATGACGTAGGATATACCTGTCCCAGGGCACAGAGGTCTCAAATGACTCAGCCACAATGTAGTAATCGAAGCCTATATCCTGAAAGCAATGAAAACATCAATATTTGTCAAAACACAAAACATCCACCCACAGATTCATTTAATAAAATTAAATAAAAAAAACAGTTAAAAAACACTTCTACCAAATGCATACACACACAAAAAGTACTATAAAATAATCAACTGAGTTTCTTAAGAATACAATACATCATGAAATCAAGCAAAACAGTTCAAAATGCTTATGTAACACAAATTAAATGCAGTGGTATTATTCTCATTTTAATATCATGAATTTTCCTGATATCACAAATCCTATCAATAATAACAATGAAACACATTAAAAACAAAAAAGAAGAGTTACATGTAATGTTCGCTGTATTAACTGACCCTTATGTATGCTATGACATAGGTGAGCATGTATCCACGTAGACCATTCTCTTCACCACCAGGTATACCGCTGAAACATTGCCCATCTGTTAACACAAGTTTCTTTTCATGATGTCATGCAGAATGACATGCCATTAAGTGTTTTTATTTCATGAAATTTGGACGAGTAATGGCAAAGTTATTAAGTTGTAAAGATAAGAGGCCCATGGGTTTCTGTTGGAACATTGTGCATTAAAATAACAATGAAACCATAGGATCACTCTAGCTGCCTGGTAGTACCACTATTTTATAACTAGTTTCATTGTTTTCACAACAGTGAAATGAATAATTGAGTAGGTTTGAATATGGTGAACACATACATATATATTTTTTATGTTACAAATAATTTTTTTATTTTCACTGAACTAATTTAATCTAATTAACATAATCCAACAGCCATATTGGATGATGGAAGGTAACAAAAGGCATTTGAAAGATTTACATATTTAAAAAGTTACAAAGTATAAAATACACCCTTCAATATGATTATTCAGCACATAACATTCCATTGTATTAAATAATTCATCAAGCTAAAGTATTTCTGATGTACAAGTACCTTATTACTAGAAATGTTACAGTGCCATTCTTCCACAATTCTAAAAACTATTTAAATATCACACAACATAGATAATTTGAATAGTGGGAAACTGACAAATTGCTTTATTTACATTAAAATTGTCTTTCTGGCAATAACAATTTAAACACACGTTTACAGTTCAACTCATCGTAAATTTCATTTCGCTAGCTGCAGCAACTTTGAATAACATCTGCAGTGAAGCAGTGTTCACACTAGGGTTTTACGAAAATGGGGTCTGAAAATAATAACAATAAGGCATAAAGATGTGTGTGTGTGTGTGTGTGTGTGTGAGTGGGTGAGGGAGGGTGTGTCCATGCGTGCGTGCGTGCGTGCGTGCGTGCATATATAAACACACCGCATTTTCTATCATATATGTGTAACATGATGTATGATGTCCGAAACTAGTGTTTAAAGGTGTACTCTGAATATTATTCAGCATTTGTTACATCTCATTTATGGCCAGTCGGATGACATCGAACAAGTTGCCAGTTGGTGTTGACACATATTAGCAGACAGCTGGTCCTCGTATTCATGGGTCACTGTATTCATCTATTTCATGGTTCATTCACTAAGTTTCGCAATTAAACTTTTAGCCTGCACACAATACAAAATACACTTGCCTTAGACAACAACTTAATGCAGATTTGTGTAAGATTTCTTTGTAAATATAAACAACAACCTGCCTGACTCAGGTCTGGAGGCAATTTTGCCACAATTCTGAACCACTACATTCATCCAAAGGAAACTTGAAAAACATTAAGATAAAATTGTAACCCTTTTACCATAGAAAATATTTTTTTGCTGTTGTGACACTCCTGGTAATTTCTGGTCATTTTGCATCTCCCTATGGATGAAGTTGATTGTCCTGGCCAAAACATTCCCCAACCCTATAAAGTCCCTAAGGTGCCTATAAGGTCCCTAAGGTGGCTATATTTTGTCAAAACATGACACATAAGATAAACGTTAACTGTTTAACCAAATTAAATTGGGTTGTTTGCTATTGTGACATCCCAAAATACAGGGTTGACATGTAATGAAGTAAAAGTACTTCGTTATAATACTTGAGTAGTTATTTCAAGTAATTGGCATGTAACAAAATAGAATTTTTACTAAATACTTTTACTTGTTAATGACATAGTTTTATCTAAAGTAACGCGATTTGACTTTTTACTTTGTTAGTTTTATTTACTTCGCAATACATTTTCGTTATATTTTTTGTGAAACCGCTGCTGCCGGTGGCGCTCCACCGTCAACGGCATTTCATAAACCACTGTTTAATATACAGGTCAGTGAATGAAGTCTGCCAAATATTGGCATAGGTCAGGTCGAGGCCGTTGACATAAAATGTCACTTCAAGCACACAAAGCTTGAACCCCTCAAACCAAACCACGATGCAAAT
Organism: Lamellibrachia satsuma; assembly: GCA_033239005.1. Classification (NCBI taxonomy): domain Eukaryota; kingdom Metazoa; phylum Annelida; class Polychaeta; order Sabellida; family Siboglinidae; genus Lamellibrachia; species Lamellibrachia satsuma. The sequence continues at coordinate 1,400,951 of BSQZ01000068.1, read as the reverse complement.
GTCTCCGTTAAACCATATAAACTATTAGTCAGTAAGTTTCCAATGCATGTTATAAATATTAAAATTTGCGATTTTGACATTGTATTGATAATCCACATACACTGACGCAATTCTGATATTCGCAAGCGAACGTGCATCGTAGCTCGAGAACTTCACCTATTTTCGCCCATTGTCAGCAACAGCGTTCAACAGCATTTTACTTTCAAGATTTAACTAGATTGCCATCCCAAACAACAAGTTCCACATGGCAAAGTGGACAAGGAAGCCATTGGCTTATCGAGAGTCCAAAAATGTTCTCATCTATGTGTAGCCCACCCTTATCAAATATCTGTCAATTCTATTTTTAAACATATTCACACTACTAGCATTAACACAATCATCTGGCAGTTTGTTACATTCATTTATCACCCTCTGTGAGAAAGAGTACTTTCTCATTGTCCAACCTACACTGCTCCTTAACTAATGCTGCTTTGTGTCCTCTGGTTCTACTGCCTTCTTTAAGTTTGAAGAACATATTCCTATCAACATCCTCATAACCGTTCACTATTTTAAATACTTCTATTTGGTCTCCTCTTAGTCTCCTGGTCTCTAGTGTTGTCAAACCACATTGTAATAAGCGACTTTTGTAACTAAGGTCTCTCAATTCTGGAATCATTTTGGTTGCTCTTCGTTGTATTCTTTCTAGCTTGTCTATGTCCTTTTTACGATACGGCCTCCATACTTGAATACAATATTCCAAATGTGGTCTAACTATTGCTTTGTACAGGGGTACAATTAGCTGTTTCTCCTTATACATGATAGTTCTCCTAATTAGCCCTAGAATTTGATTTCGTTTTGAAGCAGCAATCCCACATTGCTCTGAAACTTTCATGTCAGCACTAAATGTTACTCCTAACTTCTTTTCTTGTGTGGTTCTACCTAGTACAGCATCCCCTATTTTATATTTTTCGTCCATGTTTCCATGTCCTATGTGTATACATTTGCACTTCCCAAAATTTAATAACATTTGCCATTTTTCTGACCACTTAACTAATTTATCTAGATCATCCTGTAAACTTTGTTTATCTGTATCATTTGTAACCTTTCTGAATACTTTTGTGTCATCTGCAAATTTCACGAATAAAATTCATATTGAGATGTTTAATAAATATATTAATAATGATTACTCTACAGAACTAAAGAGTAAAGAATTATACTCTGCCACTTGACACATCAATTGCTTATTCAAGCTGACCCATAATATCAGGGACAGAGACAGGGGCCCTGGTAGGGCACTTAAATCTTAATTGCAATTAGCAACAGCAGTCCTCTGTTGCCCTGATCTGTCTTTTTATCAATTCTAGCCCCGGCTGGTACCAGGTAACCAACACAGCTAGCTGCTAAAGTGTGTTGTTTCAATGTTTGTGTGAGCTGATAAGACATGTCTGGGAAGACATGAGAAGGTGGGGGTTCACAAGCCAGGTGGCTTCATCAGCTAGGGATCAAATGTCTTTGTTAATGTTACTATGGGCAGTGCTAGGTGGTATTACCTTTGATCAGTTTCCCTGAGAGGCTACTACTAGTATTTGACTGACCCTCTAGCTACCCAGATACAATCACACCTGCTTGTACATATTCTGTGGTACAATCTAGCTCCTCCCATACCCCAGTGGAACAGGTCGATAAAAATACAGGTTGTGCCTCATCATTAATTTAGTGCTGTATTTAACTGACATTAGTTAGTGTTGTAAGCTCTCATTAATGATAATATAATTTTCAAAACATCCAAGTGAGCACCATGTTCAAGGGTGGCAGACCGATTAACCAGCTAAGGCTGGCTGGGAACACTTTGTTATAGGCAGAGTGGTTGCAGAACAGTTGCAAGCTATGTAATTTATATAATATTACTCATGATTTCGTTGTTATTCCTAAGTATTGTACTTTTACTTCAAGTACTTTTGAAAAGTAGTTTTATTTTTTACTCAAGTACATTTTTACACAGTACTTTACTTTTACTCAAGTAGTTTTTAGGTGAATTACTTTTACTCAAGTACAAAATTAAAGTAATTCAGTCAACCCTGCCAAAATATTCCCCCAGTCGCTGGTGCTTTTTTTGTCCAAGGTACATGTGGAAGTTATTGGCCACAAAATCAATACTAGCATCCAGATGCCCAATAGCCCCCCAAAAAACAGATATATGCAAGTCAATAAAATTCACATTACGGCTTTTTTCACACAAATAGCTCTGGGCCCCCAGTTTTGATGGGTAGACGGACATAATCTCCTCAGGACATAATCCCCTCGGACAATATCCCCTCAGGACATAATCCCCTCAAGACAAAATCCCGTCAGGACATAATCCCCTCACATGAAGAATATATTTTTTTTAATTAAAAAATAAATATAAAAACAAATATTTTAACATACAGTTTAATTCAAAACTATTTTGCCATTTCTTACAAGTCTTACTTGTAGATCTATCACAACTGCAATGTCTATGTGTAAAACACATCAAAAGTTATTTCCATCGAACACAGTGACCAACACCCCTCAGAACCTCAGGAATGGTCTTGATATTCTGGCTCCTGTCTGAACAAAGCTTGTGCAGTTTGGCCTGCAGGGTGACTGTGTGCCGTCTTCTGCGCTTGGCTGGCGGGTTGCCACGACGATCACGGAGCAAGGCAGTTGCGACCAGGGCTTGATCTTTGCTCAGACTGTCAATGGCTCTCCATATAGTGGGATGGGCATGACCAACAAGCTTCATGAAGGCATTGTTCCACCCTTCGAAGATGTTGTTGGATCTAGAGCCTCCAGCCAGGGTGATGTCATTGACGTTCCAAATGTAGGTGGCATCCGGCGTACACGAATAGGTGGAACAGACCCATCTGGACGTGGTGGTGGCTGTATACGACGATATCCACCAGACACATATGTAGAGTCGAAGTAATCAATAAGTGATTCGAGTCCTTCTGGAGTGTTGTCACGAATGTAGGCGAGGCCTTCTAGGACATCATCAAGTGGTAGAAAGGCCAGACCATCAAGCATGCCACAGAAGTGCTTGACATCCTCCTCCTCCTCACGGTAGCGAGTGACGAGGCCCAGGCTCTGTACTTTCCTCCATGTACTCTGCGTCAGATGGTAGAAGCAGCCATGGATCTTGACCTGGGGTCCGAAGATTGATGTCACAGCCTTCATAGGAGCTAACTCAAAGTCCATGGTGACAGTAGTGGGGTCAGCCTGGAATCCAAGGGTGTCGCACCGATCCTGTATGTCAGAGAGGAACTCCTCATATGTCGACTGGTTCTTGTTGATCAGGAACCCGTAGACACAAGTGACAGAAGAGTCGCTGAGGGGTGCACGAATCACATAGAGTTGAGTGAATAGTGATGGAGCAACGTTGAATGTCCCATCCAGGAACCAGTTAGTGGAACTCGCAAGGTGACGCAGTCCCTCATCAGTACCAAAGACTAGCATCCGGTTGGATGAGTCTACACCATTGTCGTAGATCATGAATTGATCTGCGTTGCTGGTCTTGGTCCACTCATCTTCTAAGACCAGATCTCCGACTGAGTTTGGGTTCTTAGGTAGGTGTTTAGCATGCTCACGACGCAGTGACCGCTTGATAGTCTCTGGGTTGCCGAGTTCTGCACGGACTTCTATAGGAGCGTCAGAGGTTATATCGGTGAGAAGATGTGTGAGGGTTCCACGGGAACTTCCAGCATGTTCCCTCATGGTAGTATGTAGCTTGGTAGCTGAGACAGCAGTATCATGTGGATCATGTGTGTGAGGGGTAGAATTGGTCACAGTCTTCATCTCAAGGTCAGTGGTGATGGCAGCCTTACACAAGAATGCAACATGGTTGGAACATTCCCATCTGATAGCTGTCTTCCGGGCATACTTCTTGGTATACATTAGTGCCCTGCGCGGGCCGGGCTTTGGGTCCAAGCCCGGTCTGGCCTGCAGCCCGCGCCTCTACATAATTCTGCGGGCCGGGCTGGGTCTATATACTGCGTGCACGGGCCGGGCCAGAAAACAATTTAAACACATCGGGCTTGGGCCGGGCCTGGTGTAAGCGGGCCGGGCCGCGACATAATAAAAATATTCATAAAAAACACCGATTATTACTTTATTTTTTAATAAAACCTGATTATAAATTGTAATTCCGGTTAATGAATGCTTAAAATTATTTCTTTAGTATTATATAGTTGCAAATTGAGACCTTGCATGGAATCTAATGGCCCCATAAGTTCACTTGGCTGGAAGTAGCCAGCCCCAAATGTTTACTTTAGAAATATTTGCAGAGGCAATCAAACCATGATTAACCATCAACTTATCACCCTTTGACCCAACCAGTGGACATTCTATAGTCTAGGTCTTCCCTCCAAACATTGCCCACCTGAATGACCTGCCCACTGCCAAGTGCCCACTAGGCCACTACCCAGTACCCAACCCAGTTGGTAATTGGTATTTCTCCCCAGTCCTAATTCATTCACACTTGTACTAATTCACACATGTCTGAACCTGTCTGTCTCAGGCTAGTGACTGCAGGCCTGCTGGAAATGCCACTGGGTGTCAGTGCCAGTGGGTGACATTTAATTGAAATATCATATTAAATTATGTTAACTTAGTTGACCTAATTCAATTAACAATATAAATTGGGGTTATGGCTTGCATAAGGGTTAAGTCAGGGTTAGATAAACAAACCTCGTACCGTAACCATAAGCCAATACAACAAATCTTATCATATTTAATAGTAATGACACTAAGAAGTTTTTCTTTTTTTTCTTCAGGATATTTGTTCGTTTGAAGAAGTTGGTGGTGCTGGATTTTTAGAACTCATCCAGCACACTATGGACAAATAAACTGTTTTACAGTTTATTTGTTTTTCGTCTTTGTTATAAGATTATAGGTTTATCTTCTCTAAACTTAGCGGGCCGCGGGCTTAGCCATCTTTGGCCTGAAGGTATGGGCCAGGCCTGGAACTTGCGGGCCGGGCCTGAAACGTGCGGGCCGGGCCTGGCCTGGGCCAAACATTCACGGTCTGGTTCGGGCCTGGGCCTAAATTCTAGTTTGCGGGCCTGGGCCGGACTTGAAAAATTATTGCGGGCCTGGGCCGGGCCTCTAACTGCTAATTGCGGGCCGGGCTTGGGATCAAATTCTAGGCCCGCGCAGGGCACTAGTATACATATATCCATCGTGTATGATCTTGAGTCCACCCTTCTGACTCTTGATGACCTCCATAATAGTAGTAGTAATACTTGTAGTTCTGGTAATGTTTAGATCTGGTAATGTTGTTGTGAGATAATACTTGGTAAGACTGATGAGTTCCACTGTTCAGGCGCCTTTTAAAGGACATGTGAAATTCACATTTTAAGTTTGGCTTCCTTACAAACAATGGACTAGTGGCTTCCCATGGAAAGTGACAAGTATATATGGCTTCCAATGATACCAAGCAGATTAGCAAATATCAGGCTTAATTTGTTCCACTGTTCAGACGCATGTTTTGTTTACAAATTGATCTCCCTCATCTCAATAGACTCTGATTGTCAAATTGCCATTAAACTAACTTTTAATTTATCAAGTATTACATTAAATTTATTGTACATAAATGAACAACAATAAATTCATTTCAATGAAAATGTATTTAAATTAAAAAGTATTTTAATAATTAAAGCACTTAATTTATTAATGGGAGGAAAAATAATAAATGTAAATAAAAAAAATTTTGGTTAAATAAAATCTTAAAATTTTAATATTCTTCATATGAGGGGATTATGTCCTGAGGGGATTTTGTCTTGAGGGGATTTTGTCCTGAGGGGATATTGTCCAAGGGGATTATGTCCTGAGGGGATTATGTCCGAGGGGATTATGTCGTGGATTCGTTTTGATGGCAGACACCTAGATTCTGGAAAGTGGAGGTATGATAGGCCTCCACTAATTTTAGGCTAAATTATATCCCCAATCATGCATTAAATAAATGTCCTCTCAAGAACACTTGAGAATTATTGCTATCTGATATCCTACAATTATGAGAGGCATTATTAAAGAGAAACAAAAGTCATGGTTTTGAGCCTATGCGCATATAACAGTTAATGAAACATAACCATTTGCAACTATAATCAATAATACCACATCAGTGGTTTACAAGGAAAACCTTGTTGAACACACATCATCTTTATTTCATGGCCCACGCCGTACTTTTAAATAACCATACGTTACAAGTGGCTGTAGTTGGTAATATTCGCTCACCAAATGAAAATCTAATTGTAAAAACCTAGTCCTATACTTCCCAATATAGTCCATGGGCCAGGTGGAATATTGGTACCACAGATGGAATTAAAGAAGGTTGGTACTGGTGTTTAGAGGTGCCCAAACTATTACCAAATACTGTATGTATGATGGGTATTTCAATTCGGTTACTTAAAGGGGGGTGAAGCACTCGAACAACCATAGCCCAAACATAATAACATACCATTTACAGTATATATCACCCTTATATAATGGGCGCAACGCCACGGTAATGTTGTAATATCCTTTTTAACTTTGCCATTATCTTCGCTGGGCGGCGCCATATTGCTCTGCGGGGGGCTCAGCGGCAGAGTGGTTTGAGTACGAGCTCCTGGCACCGCATTCACACAGTAAAAACCTCACGGAAAAACGGCCGAAACGCATGGAAAATCGAATAAAAAGAAAACTGGTGTGCACTGGATGGCTCCTGGATATATCAACTAGTACTACAAATGCAAGGAAAAAACTTTTGATCGACTTTCTAGGAAGAATTTGCAGCGGAAAAGGTGGTTGCAAATGCGGAAATTGCCGTGTCCGCTAGCCGCAGGCTCTGCGAGTGACCACTTTTCCGATGCAGATTACAAGACAAAATACTATGCGATGAGCATGGACAGACGGTGAGTATCAAGATGTCATTCTTGGTCAAAGACACCGTTCCATCTTAGATCTTTTTTTTCGCATATGACCATGCATCTACAGACTATTCTGCGACAAGGAAACGTCAGATATCAGAGGGCAGAGAGATGCATAGGAAGCGACGAGCCGAAACCAGGTTAGTAAATTGGATTACCGTTACCATTGTGACTTATCACTACGATTACAATATAGTTCCACCCCAATAAGCACAGCTGTGCTTCAACGTCAGCATATATATGACCCACAGTAAATCGAAATGTATGAATACAATAAAGTGCGAGTAAGTGTTAATAGTTTGATATAATTACGAGTGTTTTCCAATCTGCCGATTTATTTTCGACGTGATCAGACGTACCATCAATAGTATACGTGGCCGTACTCAAAACAATAACAATAACTCAGTAAGTGCTACAGGATATACTGCAACCTTATAACATGGGCCATGGCGTATGTACTAGGCAAAATTATTCAAGAAAATAATTTGATATTATTTATTGACAGTCATAATAAGTCTCACACTCCTGTGTTCTAAATGCCTAGAGAGCAAGCAGCAAGCGTAAGGCTAAGCCTGGGGGCCATCTACCCCGTTGAACACTGTCAGATTACATGTCTGCTTTCTATAACGACACTTTACAATTTCTGTTCTGAATTCTTGTGACTTGACAATAAGGCAAAATTATATAAAATTAATTTGCTTTATTGATCAGATTAAACCCCACATGTAATAACCAGAAGTTCATAGAGATGTATTAATTACATTTTATTGTAAGTCAACTGATAAAACTGTAATGAATATCGTGGGGGAGGGAGCAACTGTCGGCAACCCACAATAGTATTAGTACAAGCTATACATATAAAGGAAGTATATCAGGCATGGGGTCAATTCTGTTTTGTCAATTCCAAAAAATCAGTTCTAATTCCGCCTTGCAAAAAATCAATTCGAACTGTTAAAATCCTAGGCTAAAGAAAAATTCAAATCCAATTCGTTTTAACAGTTTTATTTGTTACGTGCGCACAATCATATTTAATTAGACGCACGCACGTACGCACGCACACACACTCACACCAGGGTTGCCATAAAAAACTTTAAAATGGCATCCAGCCATTTCATATGTACTTTCTGCTGCGACACCTGTCCTGGATTTTTGCTAACAAAACCAGACATTCTGGACAGCCCTGGACAGTTGGGTCATTAATCTGAGTTTTGAACAGTTTCCCTTGTTTATATCGGGTCCAGGTCATTTGCCCTCCTTCCGGACATTTGCCCCTTTGTTAATTGCCCCCCAGACATTAGCCCTTTGCCTTATTAAAAATATGGACATTTGCCCCCTGTCCATAGCTTCTGAATTATTTGTAAGTTTTTTTATGAAATGTTTTTTTAACTTATTTTTTTAATTTCTGAACATGAATTCAAGATATATATTACCCTAATTGCAATTAATGTTCTTTGTGCCAGATCAGCCAAGTAAATTAGTTGGAGATGATCCTGTAATCAAAGGATTATCTTTATTGCAATTGTGGAAGAAGCCAGTGACATTAGGACCTGGACATGTTAGGACAATTGAGGATATTTGAAAGAAGCCATCTCAACAAGGTTTCTTTTGAATTGCATTTACCATGGAGAGTTGGAGTGACTCCATTTTCCTATAAAACTGAATGCACAAGCCAGAGTTGTCAGAATTCACTTATAACTTCACCATGGAAACTATTACTAGCATTTGAGGAGGCCAGAAGCTATGTTTTGAGTGTCATTCCTACACCAAGAAAGGGGACCACCAAGATTACTCTTCATTGGGAGTGAAGCCAGCGTCGATCCTGATCATGCAAGGGTGCTGTGGACACTGATCTGATCTCCAGATCCAGAATGTGATCAACAAGACTGCCTGCAACCATGATGGTGACACGGCACAAATAGAAGCTGCCAAGGTCCGTGAGGACCTGAAAACTAAGGCAGCTAATACCAGGGGTACTCCAAACCAGCTGATCTCTGACTTGTTACTGTCCACCACTGTTTGTGGACGCATCACCCCAAGAACCCATCTTCCACCACTGATCTGACTATCAATGATATCTGGAACATTACATACTGTCAGTAGTTAATTATTGTTATTTAAATGATTACATTGCACCAAACAACAAGGTGTTGTGGTGCGCTACAGAGAGGGGTGATTACAAGTACGAATATTAATGTAATCATGATTACAGTAATTATTGCAATCACAATTACTAATGTAGTCATGATTACAATCATTATTACAATCACGATTACGGTAACATTTAAGAATATATATATATATTCACATAACGAATTAAATAAACCCTCATGTTATTATTGTCATCAATGTTATTCAACACAAAATGAAACAAAATATTAAAATACAGTCATGGTACACTTCATTAGATTAGATACAAAAGAGAAAAGCCTGATTGCATTGCCATTGTAGTTCAGACCTCGCCCTCGGGCTAGGTAAAAGAAATATGCAGAAAAAATATGATTATTAAAATGGCAATGATTCGATAACAATTGAATTACTGACCTGCTAGCTATAGGGCGAATCAATGAGTCGGCATGCAAATCATGCAATGACAGCAGACCAACATCTAGCACCGCTCTGTTTGTGCATATCACTACAAAATCATCGTTTTCGCCTTCTTACGGTGATGTAAGCACCAACGCGGTCGGGCACACGGTGCTGCATAGCCATAGCCTAGCCGTATAGTAGCTTCCTCGGCGCAGCATAATGACTCAATGTAAACGTGCTCAGACATCGGGACGCAATTTCCACAGGTTCACCACATCACATTACCTAGTCAGGAATCGTTGACAGTCAAAGCGCTGTTGTAATTTTTCCTGAATCCAACGTCAACAAAGTCAAAGGCGAAGCCGACCTGGAGTCTGGAGCGTGACTGCACACTCGGTGACACTTTACGACTGTCAACGGTTGTTTCCGTGTGGCCTGTCGAACTAGACTCTTCGTCTGTGGTTTCCATTTCTCCAAAGATAGACAACTATTACGGAAGTTCAGTAAACCACTAATCGCTAGTAGCAGATCTGGTAAAACTGTCACAAGCGATGCATCCATCTTATCAACAAGTGACAAATAGTTCCGGTATTCCGTTATCGCATATTCTCGTTGGTTGGCATCTCGTGTGTTCGAGAAGTGTGGCGTTTTCCACGATTTTTTGCGTGTTTTGTTGTAATTTCTTTAACTTTTTTTATTGGGAACGAACAAAAACGCTATTTTGTTGACGTGTGTAAACACTTGTACATACAACATAGACCCATATCTTTTTTTTCGCTCCAGAATGCCTATTTACGAAATAAATCGCAAAAAATCGAAAATTTACATTGATTAGATATATGCGACTCAAACCACTCGTTTCGACAACAAGATGGCGACACGCAGTGATGTATTTTGCCGATTTTTGTCTCGAACAAAATCAGTTTTTCAGTTTATCTCATAAATTAGCAGGTATCTGTCACCATTAATGCATAGTTAGATAATATATATTTAAATATACGGCAATGCAAATTGCAAATTGTGTGAAACTTTCTCTGCCACTTCTACACACAAGTCAAAGTGAATATTGTTGGCTTCGAGGTGGTTTAGTAGGTATTTTGTGATTATGTGTTCCATTAGTTTGTTGCAATGAGTAATTTGATGGGCAGTATTTTTCTCCTTTCTTGAAGATTGGTGCCATATTTGCTTGTTTCCAGTTGTTTGGTATGTCACCATATTCAAATTATAATATTAGTGATACCCACTAACTTTGCTAAGTATGTATTCTGTGTCAATAAGTATAAGAAATGTGCTCCAAATAAAGCGAGCCTCTTGCCCAGCCCTAGCCTAGGCTGCCGCCAGCTGTGTAAACTTTCACCCCTTGGCTTCTCTTGGACATCAAAGCCGGTTCAGTTAACCTTTCCTTACCATAACCTTGTTTTGTTTTGATAAAGACTCAATGTGTAACTCTCAGAAGCCAAGCTCCAACCAAAGTGAATGAACAAGGAGAAATTTGTCAATGCCCAACAGCAGTGTACAACTGTATGCCACCTGGTTTCCATGCAGTGGAATACAGCAGCGTTGTGTGATTAATGACACTTTCATTTAATGAAGTTTATGGCCCACAAATATTGTATATACATGTAATGTTTTATTAACCGTAGCTTTGTACCGTTCATAACAGTACTAACTAGCGACCGTAACAAATTATAATGGCACCACCTTGCAAGTGTCTATTTAATCAAATTCTCCATAATGGACACGTGTTCATAAGAGACATAATGCATAGTCCTGACAGCGTCCGCCATGGAGAGGTTTCACTGTACTTTGAAAATAGTATACATACATGTTATAATTATATACAATTATAGCCAAGATAACATAGTATAAATACTTAATAATAGTTGATGGTGGAATGTGAGTTAGGCCTCCCGGGGATTGAAGGCACAAAGGAAGTGTCAGCAGCATTGATTTCCAAGGGGATTATGCCCTGAGGGGATTATGTCCTGGATTCTGTATATATATACAGGGTTGACTAAATTACTTTAATTTTGTACTTGAGTAAAAGTAAAAGTAATTCACCTAAAAAGTACTTGAGTAAAAGTAAAAATACTTCGTAAAAAAGTACTTGAGTAAAAAGTAAAACTACTTTTCAAAAGTATTTGAAGTAAAAGTACAATACTTAGAAATAATAACAACATCATGAGTAAGGAGGGGTAGGGCGTAGGCGTAGGGGTAGGGGTAGGGGTAGGGATAGGGGTAGGGGTAGAAGCCTACCACCTAGCACTGCCCATAGTAAAATTAACATTTGATGCCTAGCTGATGAAGCCATCTGGCTTGTGAACCCCCACCTTCTCATGTCTTCCCAGACATGTCTTATCAGCTCACACAAACATTGAAACAACATGCTTTAGCAGCTAGCTGTGTTGGTTACCTGGTACCAGCTGGGGCTAGAATTGACCAGAAGACCAACCAGTACAACAGAGGAAAGCTGTTGCTAATTGCAATTAAAAATGCCCTGTCAGAGCCCTTGACCTTGTCCCTGTCCCTGATATTATTTATTAATATGGGTCAGCTTGAATACGCCATTAGCATTGCTGGGAAAGGATGCTGCCAAATGGCTGAGTATCAATTCTTTACTTTTTACTTCTGTAGAGTAATCATTATTATGAATTTATTAAACATCTCAATATGAATTTTATTCGTGAAAGTAAAATGCTGTTTAATGCTGATGTAAGCCGGTAAGGCTGTTGCTGACAATGGGCGAAAATTGGTTCTCGTTCTCGATGCGCGTTCGCTCACGAATATCAGAATTGTGTCAGTGTATGGGGATTATCGATACATTGTCGAAATTGCAACTTTTAATATTTATAATATGTATTAGAAACTTACTGATTAATAGTTTATGTGGTGCAATGGAGACATTTGTATCGTGGTTTGAGATAGCATTCAAGCGTTGTGTGCTCGAAGTGACATTTCATGTCAATGGCCTTGACCTAATCTATGCCAATATTTGGCAGACTTCGTTCACTGATGTAGATATAAAAGTGGTTATGTCGATTTCCCAAAGAGAGATTTATATGCAAATATGATTGCGAACTGGCCTGGATTGGAAAGTATTAATAGCTTTTGGCCTGGTGACTATGAACAGTTTATGAAATTTCGTTGACGGTTGAGCGCCACCGGTAGCAGCGGTTTTGCCAAAAATTTTTACGAAAATATATTGCAAAGTAAATAAAAGTAACGGAGTAAAAAGTTGTGTTACCTTAGATAAAACTGCTTCGTTACAAGTAAAAGTATTTAGTAAAAATTCTACTTCGCTACACGCCAATTACTTGAAATAACTACTCAAGTATTGTAACGAAGTACTTTTACTTCGTTACATGCCAACCCTGTATATATATATATATATATATATATATATATATATACAATATATATATATATATATATATATATATTTGTAGTCGTTATGTCATTTTGTATTGCATATATATTTTTAGTTTGTAATGAATTCTTATTCCAGTAGTGCAGTAGGTGTGTTGCCATGGGTATATGTATGTGCATGCATGCGTGTCTGTGTGTGCATCCATGCGTGTCTGTGCGTGCATGCATGCCTGCATGCATTCTTGTGTGTGGATTGTTGCTGAATTTAGATTGTCTGAACAAATTAATAATTAAAATGGATTGAAAGCACCGCTAAGCTAAGCAACAATGATGACTCTAAAGCTAACTCTAATACGAAACAGTTTCACTACTCACCCAAACTTTGCAGCTATTTCATAAACTCTCTTCTCCTGATTGGCTACTTCCTGCAAAGTATCAATATTATTTGTTCTTATGACAGGCAAAATATTGATCAATGTAGCTATGTTATGAATGGAAAGGATTTGACTGACAGAATATTGATATTTGCAGCTGTTAACTCTTTCTATCCCGACTACGGCTTTTTAGGTAGTTACTCATTCTATCCCGACTACGACTTTTTGTGTAGTCATAGCGTAGACCTATCGAATTACCTCGTGTACATGTACACATATTCCTATGATATCACAAAATGTATGTATGTGTGCTGGCCCGGGACACTTCCGGTTTTTATACGCTGCTCTGTTTAAATCTTTGACGGTGATTTTAAGCGTAGTAAATTACTAAATAAAGTGTTGATTTTCGTTGCTATCGCAAAGTGATTCACGTCATTCACACCATGCATGATGGCAACAATGTTAATGTGTTCTCAGATGATTCAGATGTTATTTAAATAGTAATCAGGTGATTTTTTAACCAATTGATCGGCACAAGTTGAGGATAACTGGAAGCAACCTTTGCTAGTAGAGGATTCAGAAACCGACTAAGGGTTTCCATGGAGTGCATAGAGATGCTTTTGAATGTGGTATGGATGGCAATCCAAGAGTAACAGTTTTCTAGTTGTGTTTTGTTACCTGAAAAATTGAAAGGATAAATAAATGTTATACACATCTTGTGCTTGTGTTTGTGGTCACTAGTATAACAAGTATTCAAGTTGAAAAATGCAATCAATTTAGCTGTCGTTCTTTTAAAACTTATATTTTTCAAAGTGGAAAAAAAATTGTGATTTTTGGTCATTACCTTATTTGAAAAAAATTTAACATAACTTTGTAATGGATAATAATTTTCTTCCCATTTGAATCAGAACTTAATTCTGAAGATTTAATTTACTGATACTTGCAGTTAAAAAGTAATTAATCATTGCCATTATGGCATCTGAAGTTAACTGTAGTTATAAATAATTTTTTTTAATGAACTCAACATTTATAAAAAAATATGGTAAAGTTAAGATAAACTTACATTTATAAAATTTGCACCATTCAAAAGATGATTTAATTAGCTTTCATTTCATATACATGTATAGCTTAAAGTACTTGCTGATGCATAAAGCATAACAAATACAACACGAACAAGGAACATTCAGACAAAAAGCATGAAATCAGTGCGAACGCAAATTTGCTTGGGAACTAGGAGGCTTATTTTTGATGTTCCTCTGGAATAAAAAGAGATAGAATATTGACAGGTGTAACACAACAGAACACTAAAATTTGTAGCAAGCACAACAAATAGATTGTTGATAGGTGTAACACACCAGAACACTGATAGTTATAGCAAGGCACAACATATAGATAGGTGCAACACAACAGAACACTGACAGTTGTAGCAAGCACAACATATAGAATATTGACAGGTTTAACACAACAGAACACTGACAGTTGTAGCAAGCACAACATATAGAATATTGACAGGTTTAACACGACAGAACACTGATAGTTGTAGCAAGCACAACATATAGAATATTGACAGGTTTAATACAACAGAACACTGATAGTTGTAGCAAGCACAACATATAGAATATTGACAGGTTTAACACAACAGTACACTGACAGTTGTAGCAAGCACAACATATAGAATATTGACAGGTTTAACACAACAGAACACTGATAGTTGCAGCAAGCACAACAGAGAGAATGTTGATAGATGTTACACATCAGAACACTGACAGTAGCAAGCAGGATAGAATGTTGACAGGTATTACACAACAGAACATTGACGGTTGTAGCAAGCACAACATATGGTATATTGACAGGTGTGACACGTATAACAGAACACTTATAGTTGTAATAAGTACAACAGTTGGAACACTGACGACAACAAAAGACTGATACGATGATTGATACAACACTTATAATCAAATCAAATCAAATTTATTGTAACTCTTTACAATATATACAAATCAAATAAAGGTAAACCCTATATGATAATGTAAAGAGAACAACAGGGGAAGAACATTATACAATGTTATACTCCCTAGTATATATTTCAATACATATATCATAGTATTAAACAAAAAAATAGCGTGCAGGTGTAGAAAACGAACAAATGGGAGTATGCAACATTGGCACAGCCAATGTTGCATATAGGTTTTTATGCGAACAACACCACATACAATTAATGATTGGTCCATTGCTAATTTATTCTATTATGCTAATCCAACAGAGCTGGGTGACGCGCTCTGTGACCCACTTTGCTGCCTCCATATTTTGAACCAATCAGCGCGCACCAGCTGCGCGACGCTACAGATTTCAAACTTGGACTAGCCACTTCATTTTGTGAAAGCATACGGAGTGGATGCACTTTGAAAATTTGTTTTTCTCTCGAGTTTAGCGAAATTTTTGCGCTTCCTTTATCATTGGTCTTCGAGCAAGCTGATTTACGTCGAACAAGTTGAACGAGGTGAGTGTCGACGGCGCTCAGTGCGCGAGCGAGTGTTTTCCTTTGTTCTTGTTGCGCCATTTTGTTTTGCAACGGTCTTTGTTTGCTTCGTTTAATTTAACCGTCGGCCAGTAAATGTCGTCGTCGGCTAATTCGCCGCTTAAGGTTTTGATTTTGGGGCATAGTCACATTTATTGGCTTGGTGAGCATGCATGGACGGGAAATCCAGCCGGGCTGTTCACCGATTTTTGGATACGGGACCAAAGTTGCAAAGTAAATTACTTGGGAATTCGGGGGGCCACGCTACCCTCCCTTTCCTAACCAGCGGCCATGATGCGTATTGCTACGTTTCACGCGGATGTCTGCGTTTTACATTTGGGGGGTAACGACCTAGATGGATCTGCTCCCGATCCAGTACTAGTGGCGCTGGACATCCAGCGTTTGGCCGTTAAATTACTTGGTTTAGGCGTCAAGCAGGTCGCCGTTTGTCAGGTCATACGTAGACGTAAATGGCGCAACTTCACTTACGAGGAGGGTGCTAATCGTGTAATCCATGTCAATGACTACCTCGAACATTTCTGTAACGATACCGAAGGGATCTTTTTCTGGAGGCATAAGCGCCTCTGGAATAGCATCCGCCCTGTCTTTCGCAGAGACGGAGTCCATTTTAGTGACATCGGTAATTTCAGGTTGTACCGCTCCATCCGAGGAGCCGTCATAAAAGCTGTAAAGCAGGTCACTGATGGCGGTGTGTAGCCACATGGTCATGGGTCGAGAGTGTTTTTCCGTTGTAACGGGCTGTCGATTGCCTGATGACAATATTTATGATAGTCTTTGACTGGATTTCACGTAACCACTTATTTCTACCATGATTATTTTGTTGTATTGGGTTCTCAGTTACTGCGTTCTTGGCTACGTAGTGTGCATTAACGGGTTATAGAGCTTTCTTCATTGTCATGTGATTTTTGTTGTGCTTACGCACTTTTCTATATTCATGTTACATGGTGTGTGGTCACACTATAGTGTCATGATCAACCTCAGGGGATTTATGTCGTGCTTCGTCAATAATTTTATCCATGTTACGTAGTGTGCATAGTCACACTGCAGTGCCTTGATCACTGTCATGAGATTTATTTTCGTGATTCGCCACTGTTTTTATCCCGTGTTACGTAGTGTGCCTTGTCACACTGCAGTGCTTTGTTCACTGTCATGGGATTTATTGTCGTGCGTCGTCACTGTTTTTTATCCATGTTACGTAGTGTGCCTTGCCACACTGCAGTGCTATGATCACTGTCATGGGATTTATTGTTGTGCGTCGTCACTGTTTTTGTACCCGTGTTACATAGTGTGCCTTGTCACACTGCAGTGCTTTGTTCACTGTCATGGGATTTATTGTTGTGCGTCGTCACTGTTTTTGTACCCGTGTTACGTAGTGTGCCTTGTCACACTGCAGTGCTTTGTTCACTGTCATGGGATTTATTGTTGTGCGTCGTCACTGTTTTTGTACCCGTGTTACGTAGTGTGCCTTGTCACACTGCAGTGCTTTGTTCACTGTCATGGGATTTATTGTTGTGCGTCGTCACTGTTTTTGTACCCGTGTTACGTAGTGTGCCTTGTCAAACTGCAGTGCTTTGTTCACTGTCATGGGATTTATTGTCGTGTGTCGTCACTGTTTTTTATCCATGTTACGTAGTGTGCCTTGTCACACTGCAGTGCTTTGATCACTGTCATGGGATTTAGGTCATGCATCGTCACGCTTATTGCTTCGTCACTAATTTTATCCATGTTACGTAGTGTGCATAGTCACACTACAGTGCTTTGATCACTGTCATGGGATTTAGTGTCGTGTGTCGCCACTGTTTTATCCAGGCTACGGAGTGTGCATTGTCACACTACAAGTGCTAGAGCTTCATGCAGGATCACTGTCATGGTGAGATAAGCTTTATCTAGTCGCTGCTGCTGTTGTATTGTTGTTGCAGAATGGCACGTGCTAAGGCTACACGGGGTCGTGGACGGCCTGCAATGCAGAACACTTCACCCAGACAAACTCGGGCTCAATCAGCACGCGCACGCTCAGCTGCAGTGTCTGCTGCCGCGTCTGCTGCCGCCCCGACGTCTGCTCCTGCCACGGTGTCTGCTGCCGCCTCGGCAGTTGTCTCAATGGGGGCTCCGCCACCTGAGTGTGCGATTCGGGAGCATTTTGAGGATGCTCCTAGTCTTCAGGCGGTGGTGCGAGATGCGCAGGAGCCAGCCTTGCCCCGGAGCCAGTGGGAACGCGACATGGAACGCCGCGTGGCATCGTCTGAGAGAATGCTTCAGCAAATCCACACCATGGTGATGGCTTTGCACCCGGCGCCAGCTGCTGGTTCCCCACCTGCTGCTCTGGGCAGTGCCGCACAGGTGACAGCCGGCCAGGGTCCAGACACGCCGGAGTGGGGACACGCTTTTCCGGTGCAGCCTGTCGAGCCAGATCACCTTGCCCAGGAGCAGCCATTGCCATTTGGTTATGGTGCCAATGACAATGTCGCCCCCTGGCCTACTGCCAACTTTATGCATGTTCCAGGTAATGAGGTTTTAGGGTCTCTGCCGCGGGCCACGCAGGAATTGATGGCATCGTGCGCATCAGTTTCCTTGCCACTCCATGCCCGTATCCCTGATGCCCTTAGAGCTAAGATTTGGGCTGGTGAGTTCATAGACCTGTCCCTCCTCATTAAGCCCGACCAGCTCCAGCAGCATGATTACGCCCTGTCAGTGCAGGGTGCTCTCGCTAGCCCCTCTTTCTGCGTGTCCCCGGCAAAGGCCAAGCCAAGTGAGACCCTATCTTTTCAGTTGTGGATGCAAGCATTTCAAATGTATATGTCCGTGTATTTAACGCAGCACGCTAACCTTCCTTGTGCCACTAAGATGTTAAAATATATCGAAGTCGTTCGAGGCCTTGCGCAAGAGGGGGCCGATTGGCGATCATACGACCAAGTTTTCAGGTCCCTGCGGTATCGGGCGGGGTGGGCATGGGACTCGATCAACTGGGAGCTATGGCTGAAGGCATCTCAAACTAAGGCAGATCAGTTGCAGTCCCCAGGGTCCCCCTTTCCAGGCAAGGGCAGGGCCCGGACCCCAACTGCCAGTCCGTGCTTTGCATTAAACCGGGGAGACATGTGTAACAAGAACACATGTCGCTGGATGCACAAATGTAGAGTCTGCGGGGGGTCCCACCCATCGATTAGGTGTTTCAGCAGACGGGCAAAGCACCAGCGCCCAGGTAACCCAACTCCGCCCGGTCCCCCAGCTGGACCTTCGACCGCCACTGGCTCGCCCGCTTGGGCTAGGAAGTAAGTTGCCCTCACCTGTGTCCCCAGAAACACTCAGTAGTATTTTAGATGGTTACGATAACAATTTAGTGGCATATCTTTTGCATGGTTTCACTCATGGTTTTCAGATTGGTTGTGTTGGATTGCCCCCGCAGCGAGGGGAAGTGGTAAGTAATCTTAAATCTGCTGACGAATTTGCAGATGTCATAGATCAGAAGTTAGCAAAAGAGTTGGCATTGGGTCGCATACTTGGGCCTTACGACTTTCAGCCAACTTGTCTACGGGTTCCACTGGCACCTAGTAAAACGGTGGGCCCATCCTCTTCCATCCCTTTTTTGGGCATTATCTTGGATGCTGTCCATATGGAGGCTCGGCTTCCTGACGATAAGTTGGAGAAGGCCAGGTCATTGCTTTTAGCTTTCCAGAGTAAACAGAAAGTTACTCTTAAGGAACTTCAATCACTTATTGGCGTTCTGAATTTTGCTTGTTCAGTTGTCGTCCCAGGCAGGGCCTTTCTGCGGCGGCTGATAGATTTGACGATGGGCGTGCACAAGCCACATCATCATATCCGCTTGACCCGGGAGACTAAACTAGATCTCGGTGTTTGGTGGGAATTTTTGTTGTATTTCAATGGCAGGTCCTTCTTCTTGGACGACAGTTTTTTGACAGGTGACTATCTCCAACTGTACACTGATGCAGCAGGTGGTATAGGGTATGGCGCACTGTGTGGGTCAGAGTGGTTTTGTGGTGAGTGGCCAGTGGCATGGCGATTATTCAATATCGTGGCGTTGGAGCTGTATCCTATCATGGCAGCAGTGCATGTTTGGGGTGATGCTTGGGCAAACAAAAGTGTCTGTTTTTTCACGGACAATGAAGCCCTTGTACCTATAATTAATAACCAGACATCGCGTGAACCACGCATCATGGCATTACTACGTCCACTTGTATTGGCATGCTTGCGTTTTAATATTAACTTTGCAGCACGTCACATACCTGGTCGAATTAACACTCTGGCTGATAAATTGTCACGTTTACAGGTGGACGAATTTCGACAACTGGCACCCTGGGCGAAGGTCAACCCGGTGGAAGTACCTTACAGTGTGTCCCCGGCAGGCTTAGGGAATCTTTAGACAAGCTGCTGCAGGCCTCCTTAGCTCCATCATCAAGGGCCCATTATGAGCGCGCTTGGAAGAAATTGGTAAATTTTCATGTCTCGTTGGGCTTACCAACTCGTCTGCCAGTTTCGGTACCAATGGTGTTGCTTTTTATTGCACACTTGTATGCCAGTGGCTCTGCCCCAGCATCCATTGTTTCTACTGTATCAGCGGTGGCTTATTTCCACAAAATCAATGGTTTCCATGACCCGTCGAATTGCTTTATGGTATCTATGTTGTTGGCAGGAGCTCGTAATTTGGGAACGGTCCCTGATGTCCGCCTGCCTGTCACACTCCCTGTACTCAGTCGCTTAGTGCAGGCTTTACCCACCGTGTTTACATCTCGGTATAAGTGTCTTATGCTCCGAGCCATGATGGTACTGGCATTCAAAGCTTATTTGCGGATAGGGGAAATGGTGCCTCGATCACGTGGCACGATACGTGGTTGTTTGCACATGGATGATGTTTTATTATCCGGGGAGTTGATCACAATCTCTTTCCGGCGTTTTAAGTATAGTGCGAGGCAAGGTCCCCAATCCCTATAAGTGAGAGGCGAGTGCATTCAGGGGACTAGAATCCACCCCGCTTCTTTTTTTGCGAGATTTCCATCTGGCCAGAGGCAACGTGCAGGCTTCTCTGTTCGCATACCCAGATGGCTCTCCAATGTTACGCAGTGAATTTGATGTGTCATTGAAGCGATTACTGGGTTTTT
This sequence comes from Lamellibrachia satsuma, assembly GCA_033239005.1. NCBI lineage: Eukaryota > Metazoa > Annelida > Polychaeta > Sabellida > Siboglinidae > Lamellibrachia > Lamellibrachia satsuma. The sequence continues at coordinate 1,380,133 of BSQZ01000068.1, read as the reverse complement.
GTGGCTACCAAACTAGTGCTTTTAAGGGTCACAGCTTTCGTATTGGGGCAGCCACTGCAGCCGCACTGAGGGGCGAATCGGATGCGCAGATCAGAGCGGCAGGCAGGTGGACTTCGGATGCGTTTAAGAAATACATTAGGATTGCTTGAGTAGGAGTGCTCACTGTTCTATCTAATGGTTCTTAACTTCAGCGATTATTTAGGGTTGGTGGGGTGGTCACATGGTCGGTGACCGGTGGCGAATTGGCCCCACCTTTGTAGTTATTCCAGTTAGAGCTAGTGTATTTTTAAGCAGGTAGTTGTATTCATAGACTGCGTGATAGCATGTAGGGCATTATGCTATTTGGTTTAAGGGTGTTCCATAACAATAGTAATGCCATTGTTTCTTTTATTTGTTCTAGGAATACTGCTACTGCTTTGTGGTGAAATGTGGGCTCTATTGAACCCGACGTCCAGGAGGCTCGCATGGGGCATAGTCAGCCTGGCGTTGGGTTGTGGAGCCCACATTTCTTTGTTTTACATTTCTTTGAAAAGTGGGCTTACCCTTAATCCCCACAATAAACGTCATTCATTTGGCCTTTTCATATCTCTATATCTGTGTTGTGTTGTTGATTGCATAAATGGGAGTATGCAACATTGGCACAGCCAATGTTGCATATAGGTTTTTATGCGAGCAACACCACATACAATTAATGATTGGTCCATTGCTAATTTATTCTATTATGCTAATCCAACAGAGCTGGGTGATGCGCTCTGTGACCCACTTTGCTGCCTCCATATTTTGAACCAATCAGCGCGCACCAGCTGCGCGACGCTACAGATTTCAAACTTGGACTAGCCACTTCATTTTGTGAAAGCATACGGAGTGGATGCGCTTTGAAAATTTGTCCCACCCTCCTCCCCATCTTTCTCCCTGTGGTATGTTTACTTGTTAGCAGCAATTGTACATCTTTGGTGGAAGTGGGGTGTTCATGTCTCAAAGCTTTCCCATTTTTTGATTGCGATAGTGGACATGGGAGTTTTGGCTTTCCCAGAAGTGTTCACGGGTTTTAACGCTGGGACGAAGCTCGCTTCCCTTCCACCTTGGATTTTAGAACTGTTCGTGTAGCGAATTGGCCCCACCTTTGTAGTTATTCCAGTTAGAGCTAGTGTATTTTTAAGCAGGTAGTTGTATTCATAGACTGCGTGATAGCATGTAGGGCATTATGCTATTTGGTTTAAGGGTGTTCCATAACAATAGTAATGCCATTGTTTCTTTTATTTGTTCTAGGAATACTGCTACTGCTTTGTGGTGAAATGTGGGCTCTATTGAACCCGACGTCCAGGAGGCTTGCATGGGGCGTAGTCAGCCTGGCGTTGGGTTGTGGAGCCCACATTTCTTTGTTTTACATTTCTTTGAAAAGTGGGCTTACCCTTAATCCCCACAATAAACGTCATTCATTTGGCCTTTTCATATCTCTATATCTGTGTTGTGTTGTTGATTGCATAAATTGTGATTGTGATACATGTTATATATTGACATCATTGTGTAATATAAATTGCTTAAGTATACATTTGTAGTTTATTATTATAATAACATAACACTGATAGTTGTAGCAAGCACAATAAATAGAATATTGACAGGGGTAACACAACAAAAACACTGACAGTCGTAGCGAACACAAGAGATAGAATATTGACAGGTGTAACACAACAGAACACTGACAGTTGCAGCAAACAGAACATACCTAATGTTGACAGGTGTAACGCAACAGAACACTGACAGTTGTAGCAAACAGAACAGATAGAATATTGACTTGACGGGTGTTACACCAGAGAACAGTGACAGTTGTAGCAAGCACAACAGATGTAATATTGATAGGTGCAGCAAGAGGCTCACAAAATTCAGGGATGCGGGTTTAAAGAAATTACTTGAATGGGCTGAAGGGCTAAAACGACCATCTAAATCACAAGAAAGCTGAGGGTTCTTCTTCAGTCCATTCAAAGAGTCCATGGAATGTCGTGAATGACTGGAACAGAAACGAGCATGTGTAAAGCTTGACCTACCTCCTTGGTGCCCTCAAACAGTAATGTAGCTACAGCGATGTTCTTTAGGTCAAAACCCTTGATGCGTGTAATGTAGAGTTTCTTGAAACCCTCAACAAATGATGCAAGCACTGACTTCACCTCTGGGTTGAGTGCATGGCCTGTGGACACAGCAAATGAATTTGAATAAAATATACAAGAAACTTATAAAATCTTGTGATCTATAACGTTGTCAGTCTGTATACAGATGTAGAGATAGCTAAAAAATGATAGGTAGCCAATCAGACTACCCAGTTAAAAAAATTGGGTAGCTTGGAGATTCCTCAACCAAATGATGTCTTAGTGACCTTGTTGGCCAATATGCCCTTTATTGTAACTATTGATGGAAATGTTGTATCACATCAAGTTAGAAACAGTTAAAAAATTGTGTAGCTTGAAGCATGGTTTATGACAGAACAACTGACCAATGCATCTTGGGGAGGCTACTAGAAGAATCCATACAGGGGGCACGGGAAACGAAAACTGACAAATTAAAAGGAGTATCCCCTCACTACAGAGGGCCTCTGACCAGTTAGAAGCATTATCCCTGCTATGGGAGTTGACAGCACCCCTTATATTCCCTCACTGCAGGGGGTCGCTGACCAATTAGAAGCATTATCCCAGTTACGGGAACTGGCAACATCCCTTCATGGGGTGTCTTTGTCTCGTAGCACATCACCCACCAACCAACCCCTTTCTAAAATGACTGGCCCCAGAGAGATCTGGCTGGGTTGTCCCATTTTATTGCCAAGATGAATAAAAAAATTAAATAATATGAAGCTTTACATGAATCGTTGTGTTGTTCTGTCATAAATAGTAACTGTAGCCTTTTATAGTGAATATCTTGTCAAGTAGTCTTCGAATTGATTTGCAATATCCGTTTATTTGTTAAATTATTGCCATTATTTTTAAAAGAAAATGTTTTGTTTGCATTATTTTTGGAAAGAATTTCATTTCACGTGTTTCTAATGTAATTTTTTTATTGGTTAAAGCATGATTCAAAATAATTTTGTTTGGCAGCACAAATGTTTTTCTTTAATATTGAATTATATGTTATAAAGTTAGTGAGAATGACTTCATAGTTAGTAATCCATGTTGAAAGTTTATGTTTATTGCATTTCATGATTTTAATTGGCATATGCTTATCCTTAGCACGCATAATTTCTTAGTATATTATGTTGTAATTTAAATTAGGGTCAGCCATAGGACATTTATTTAGTTGGTTGTACATGTCATTCAAGTTTATCTTTTTTTTACACTATGCATTTTATTTTGTATATTTTCTGTAAAGAATTTAGGAGGACGTTTAGTTATTATGTTGATATCCATGATTAGGAAGTATGGTTGATGATCAGAAAGTGTTGGTAAAGATCCCTGCAGTACTTTCTAATTTAATTTATTTAACTTACCGAAAAAGTTGTCTATTAATGTTCCATTAGTTCTAGTAAAGTGAGTTAGAAAAGTAATTTAACGATAGAGACTATTATGATGTCAGGGTATCGAAAAAATCACTGTATGTTTTGTTGTCGTTTTAGTAAATATTTATATTGAAGTCCCCTGTAATAATTAGATTACAACAATTTTCTAGAGTAGATAGGGTCATTGTAAATTCCTCTATAAAATGTATAATATTTTCATTTAATGATCTTGGTGGTCTGTACAATATTACGTTCCCAATAGTAAGTGCCTTATTGAGTTGCTTCCAGTAATTTGTCATTGACAGTGTCTGTTTTTACACAGTGACTAGTGACTAGATCTATACAGTGACTAGATCTACACAGTGACTAGTGACTAGATCTACACAGTGACAAGTGACTAGATCTACACACTGACTAGATCTACACAGTGACTAGTGACTAGATCTACACAGTGACTAGTGACTAGATCTATACAGTGACTAGTGACTAGATCTACACAGTGACTAGTAAAAACAAAACAGAATGTCCAAATAACTTGTCAGCAAAAGCACAGCCCAAAATAGTCAGTCAATTAATAATGAAAGAAGTGAAGAAAGGGTTGCTGGTAGGACCATTCAGAACACCACCCTGATCACTGTACACAGTAAGTCCCCTGGGTTTAGCCGAGGGCACCTATTCCGGGAAGATACATCTCATTGTTGATTTATCTGCCCCAAATAACAGTGACAAACAGACTAGTTTAAATGAGCTAATCAACACAGAAGAATACTCTCTGTCCTATGTTAAATTAGATGATGCTACACAGGGGATCCTAAATAGGGGTCAGGGATCTAGGTTCTGTAAGACTGACATAGTAGATGCGTTTAAGCAGATTCCGATCCATCCATCACTGTGGCATCTACATGGAGTCAAGTGGAATGAAGAATATTTTTTCTATACTAGGCTAGTTTTTGGCAGCCGTTCCAGTCCAAAAATGTTTTACTGGCTTTCACAAGCGATTTGTTGGATTGGCCAGCATAACTATGGAATTAATTTTATGTTACATTTGTTAGACTTTCTAACTATAAATCCACCCAATGCCATGGCAGAGAGAACAATGGCTCTGCTTACCTTGGTATTTAATAAGCTACATGTCCCGCATAAGACCGTGGGACCTACTGTACAGTTGCAGTATTTAGGGATAATCCTTGACACTGACAGAATGGAAGCCAGGTTGCCTGATGATAAACTTAGCAGGATAATCACTATACTGGATATGTTCAAAAATAAGCACAGTATTTCAAAGAGGGAGCTGTTGACCTTATTGGGTTACCTAAAGTTTGCTTCCAGGGTAATTCCACAGGGTCAAAGCTTTGTAGCTTATCTCTTAACTTTGGCAGCCTCTGTGAAACAATTACATCACTATGTGAGAATCAACAAAGAATGTCTACTAGTTGTAGCTATGTGGCTTAGATTTCTCACTGAATGGAATGGGGTGGCCCTCTTTTCTAGGTCAAGAAGTAATTAAAGCAGTTGACTTTACAATTACACTGTGTACAGATGCTGCTGCCATGGTTGGATATCGTGGTTTCTTTAGGAACAGGTGGTTTCAGGGCAGATGGCCTCCAGAGTTGATGCTCAAAGATAATGAGAAGCTGTCTATGGCAGTTTTGGAGCTGTACCCTATTATAGTGTCAGTTATACTATAGGAATCGGAGTGGAAGGGCAAGAAAATTATATTCTACTGTGATAATGAAGCTACTGTCCATATCATTAACAAGGGTAGATCTAAAGTCCAACCCATTATGAGGTTAATGAGGTGCTTAACATGGTGTGCTGCATCTGGGAACTTTATAATTATTGCTAAACACATCCCAGGTATTAATAACATTGCTGATGCATTATCTCAGTTCCAGGTTAGTAGATTCATACAGATCACACCCGGGGCTGCAATCAAACACTGCCAGTGTCCAATGCCCTCGGATGTGATGTGGTATTAGGTAGCGTAGTTGACCAGCTATGGTATATGTAAATAAACAAGTCTACCAGGACAGTATATGAAGCATGTTTTAAAGCAGAAGAAGGTCACAGATTACGACGCAAAGATTGCATGCCTATTAGTAGATGACACCACCTACAAGAAATTGGAAAGGGACCCCACTAAAGTTTACAAAAGTAAACTAGTCAACACCATGAAAGAGTTGAAAAGAACCAAGACAATCTCAGATGCCCTATACTACAGGATCTACCCTACATCAGAAGCAGTCTCAAAATTCTACGGATTGCCTAAGGTCCACAAGAACAATGTACCATTAAGACCTATAGTATCAAGTATAGGTAGCATTACATACAAGACGGCAAAGTTCCTAGCCAGCATTTTGAGCCCGCTAGTTGGAAAAACAGAACATTTTGTGAAAAACAGCACACAGTTTGTAAAGAAGATCAAACAGTTGGAAGTTCCACTAGGGAGGAAAATGGTGTCCTTTGATGTCTGCCCTGTTCACGAGTATCCTGGTGACAGAGGCGGTATCAGTGATAAAGGACCGACTAAACCAGGATATAACACTGAAAGACAGATGTGAACTACCGGTAAACCAGATCATCACACTGTTAGAAATCTGTCTGAACACCACGTACTTCATTTATGATGAAGTGTTCTACAAACAGAAGAAGGGAGCAGCCATGGGTTCACCGGTTACTCCGATAGTGGCAAACCTATACATGGAACATTTTGAAGAAAGAGCCATCAGAGAAGCACCTCATCCTCCAGACATCTGATTGAGATATGTAGAGGACACATTCACAGTGTTACAAGAGAGCGAAGTAGAACATTTCACACACCATCTGAATTCAATGGGTGAGAACATTAAGTTCACAGTAGAACTAGAACAGGACAATACGTTAGCTTTTCTAGACACATGTGTATGCCTGAAAGATGATGGATCAACCAAGGTCAAGATATATCAGAAAGCAACCCACACGGATCAATATTTGAACTGGGATTCTAATCACCACCTAGAATACAAACGATCAGTGGTCAGGACACTCCTCCAAAGGGCAGAAAACCTAATAACAGAAGAAGAGGGAAGAACACAGAGGTGGACCAGATCAAGAAAGTGCTGAAAGCAAACGGTTACAAAACTTGGATGTTTAATATGAGGAGCCGTAGCGGCCAAAAGGGTCGAGTCCTGCGCGAACCGTCGAGTTCTGTCTGCGAGAACCGTCGAGTCCTGCGCGAACTGTCGAGTCCTGCGCGAACTGTCGAGTCTTGCGCAAACCGTCGAGTCCTGCGCGAACCGTCGAGTTCTGTCTGCGAGAACCGTCGAGTCCTGCGCGAACCGTCGAGTCCTGCGCGAACCGTCAAGTTCTGTCTGCGAGAACCGTCGAGTCCTGCGCGAACTGTCGAGTCCTGCGCGAACCATCGAGTCCTGCGCGAACTGTCGAGTCCTGCGCGAACCGTCGAGTCCTGCGCGAACCGTCGAGTCCTGCGCGAACCGTCGAGTCCTGCGCGAACCGTCGAGACCTGTGTGAACCGTCGAGTCCTGCGCGAACCGTCCAGTCCTGCGCGAATTTTCGAGTCCTGCGCGAACAAGATACTCTGGTTACCACTGAAAATAGCGTTGCCGTTGTCGGATGTGCAGCGAAGTAATGCCGCAAAAAGCATAATATAATATAATATAATATATTACCCAGAGTACAGTGAATGGAAAAAATCCCATAAATGTGCTAAAAAAATAAATCGATAGTTAAAACGACAATGCCACGAGACGGTCTGCAGAACACAATGAATTCAGTGCAACGTTTCGTGTGAGCTATCGTGGCTTAGCGGTAGAGCCAGTGGCGGATCAAGACATTCGTGGGCCCTAGGCACCCGGCACTTTCGTGGGCCCCAAGTAAACCCACGACAAGATTTTCAAGTTAGTATTTCACTATTTATATCATCAATAAAGCTAATACACGAACAGTTCTTTTAAAAGTCAACAATTGCAAATTACCGATCGCAGATATTATGGTGTACGGTAGGCTGGTAGCGATTGTTGAAGTCGACTAACACCATCTCACACCTAAGGCTTAGCGATGCGTAGTCTACAGTTTTACCTTGCGTATTTCCTTGATGGCAAAAGAGCTAATAACGTCATCAACCAAGAGTGAACGCATCATTTCCGACTCTATGGCTAAAAGTGACAGTGCCGACAAGCACGATTTACCCATCGTGGAACGCTGGTAGTCTTTGATGTTTCAGTACAAAGAAAGATCGCTCGCTTCGCAGCTTGAGCCAAAAATTTACAGATATATCTGTAGCGCAATGTGAAAGTTAGGGAAACTGGTAATCAGCATATTTTCATGAAGAAAGGTTATCATCTCGGCACCTGTCTCGAAGTCTCCATATTTTGTGAAGAGACGGAATTCCTTCTCAAAATCAGGCTTAATATCAGTATCGTAATACCGAGTGAGCTCTTCGCACTTCGAGGGGATATCGCTGTCGGCGAAAGATCGAATCTCCCCGAAACGTTCATAGACATTCGTGTAGGCGGCCTTCTGTTTCTTGATTTTGGAGAGTAATCTGTCAATGATGACTAGGTAGGTGTTCACTCGGAAGTTCTCTCGACAGTTGCTCACTTTTACCTCTTCTGGTGTTTCGTTGTAACAACTTTCTCTTCTTTGCTCGCTTGTTTTCATCGTCCTAATCAAGTCCTGGTGCAACTGACTTTGCTTCATTCTCGAATCGCTCGAACCTTTCTGAGTCACGCAAAGAATGGATGTGTTCAGCAAGACACGGTAATGCATAACCACTGAACCGATCTCAATTCCTGTAGCTTCCAATGCCTTGTTAACTTGGTCCAGGATGTTGTTCCACACAATGCACATCAGGACGATGTTCAGAGAGCTTGCTCACCAAAGACATTGGTTCGAACTCGACAAGTGGAGGTTGGGTAGAATTTCTAGCTATCGCGTCAACAGAGTTTTGTAGTACTTTGTAGTTTGATGCCAGCGCCTTCGCGGCATCTGCTCGAGCAGACCATCGTGTTTCTGATAGGCTCTTTACCACTGGAGACTGTTTTGGTAGGTTCTCTAATAGTTTCGACCACCTCTGTGGCGAGGCTGTCAAGAATGTGTAAAGTCACTGAACGATGGCGAAAAACCTAACCCCATCAGTGCTGGATTCTGCCGCTGCGGTCCCAACTATATGTACGCTATGCCCTGCGCATGATACCCATTCAGCAAGAGGGTTCACCTGGTGAAATCGTGCCTGGGCTCCAGAATAAGTTCCATACATATTTCTCGCATTGTCATACATTTGTCCACGGGAATCCTCAAGCTTTATTCTGCATTCGTCTAGGAAAGACTTGAGTATTTCGAAAAAGTATTTCCCCTCGTGTTTCTCAATGTCTATGAAGGCCAGGAAATGTTCCACGGGTTGTCCGTCAATCCTAACGTATCGCATGACGATGCTCAGTTGATCGATGTGTGCTATATCAGTTGTGGAATCTATGATGATAGAGTAGTACTTTGCCTTCTTTATTTCAGCAATTATTTTTGTTTTCACCGTCCGATAACAGCTTGAAGAATTCTTCACATATTGTTGAAGAGAGATATGATACTTGACTTCTTCCTTTATTTCCATATCGGCGAATATGTTCGGCCAGAAAAGGGACGAACTGTGAGAGAAACTCTAACAAGCCTAAGTAGTTACCATTGTACTTTTCCCCAAACAATTCGGTGTGGCATCGGAACGGGTGTCCTCTCTCTGCCAAGAAGGTAACAACGGCAACGATACACTTGAGAAGTTTGATCCAGTATTGCTGCTCATTCTCCAGCTGCTTTGCGATCGCAGAATCAACATGGTGCGCTTTGGCATTTTCGAACCCCTTCTTTACAGCTACCATGTGACTATCGCTACGCTCATGTGTCGTGATTCTGTGCGTATTTTACCCAGTCATTGAAACCATTAAGAGAAAAGCTATCACTTCCGCTCCTGAATAGCTTACATACATAACAATGCACATTTCCAGTTGATGGAGAATACACCAACCAGTCCATCGTTACACTCTCCTCGTTAGCAAGCCATCGAACAAAGAATTTCCGTTGTACGTATTTTGTCTTGGACGTGTACGATCTCGCCGATTTGTGAAGATCCTTGTCCAAGTCCTGTGATGGTGGGTTTCTTGTAAAATTATCTGTCAATTCCTGAGCACTTTTCAGAAAGCAAAGTTGAAAACAGGGAGCGGCCATAATTTATCAGGAGGGGAACCAAGGAATGAAGGGATGGCTCAGTTTTTAGTGCACAGGATTTGGGGGTGAGTTGGATTTCAAATACAGCCAATACTTCCACCTCACTCGCTCCACGATAAATAATGATCACTCCTTAATAACACCTCTATAATGTCTGTAAAAACATTAAAACATGTAAGGCCTACATCAGGATATGCCAAAACAGGTTTTCGGGAACATTCAGTCTACAAAAATATGCTCGGCTATTTTCGTGGGCCCCTGCCTTCGTGGGCCCTAGGCACGTGCCTATAGTGCCTTTTGGTTGATCCGCCACTGGGTAGAGCGTTCGATTTATGTTTGGATTTGTATCAATTATTATTATTTTATTTAGTCCAATATTCGCTTTCGTTTAATTTCATATAATTATCACATGTAAAAAAAGTTAGAATAAATATATATATATATATATAAGTACATGTTAAAAAGTTAGATATATATATATATATATGGGTTCAATCCGCGGTATGTCTGATTTACGTTTTTTTCTCGTTTAATGTTATTATTATTACTATTTTATCAATTATTATTATTTTATTTACTCCAATATTCGCTTTCGTTTAATTTCATATAATTATCACATGTTGTGCATTAAAAGTACATATCAAAAGAAATAAATATATATATAAATATACATATGTCGTGCAGACTAAATATACATTAAAATAAATATATATGTATATATATATATACATATATATTTATTCTAACTTGTTTTACATGTACTTTACTGCACGACATGTATATATATATATATATATATGTATTTCTTTTGACATGTACTTTTAATGCACAACATGTGATAATTATATGAAATTAAACGAAAGCGAATATAAATAAATTAATAATAATTGATAAAATAATAATAATAACATTAAACGAGAAAAAAACGTAAATCACACATACCGCGGATTGAACACAGGACCCTCCAAACATAAATCGAACGCTCTATCGCTAAGCCACGACAGCTCACACGAAATGTTGCACTGAATTCGTTGTGTTCTGCAGACCGTCTTGGTGGCACTGTCATTTGAACTATCAATTGAGTTTTTTTTAGCACATTTATGGGAGTTTTTCCATTCACTCTACTCTGAGTAATTTATTATATTATTTTATATTATGCTTTTTGCGGCATTACTTCGCTGCACATCCTACAACGGCAACGCTATTTTCAGTGGTAACCACAGTATCTCGTTCGCACAGGACTCGACAGTTCGCGCAGAGTACCTCGTTCGCGCAGGACTCGCCAGTTCGCGCAGGACTCGACGGTTCTCGCAGACAAAACTCGACGGTTCACGCAGGACTCGACGGTTCGTGCAGGACTCGACGGGTTGCGCAGGACTCGACGGGTTGCGCAGGACTCGACGGTTCTCGCAGACAGAACTCGACGATTCGTGCAGGACTCGACGGTTCGCGCAGGACTAGACCCTTTTGGCTGCTACGGCGCCTCATAGTTTAACACCAAGCAACCAAAAAGAATGAAGGAGAACACCCCCACAGAAACCAGCAGAAGACAACATGCCATAGGTATGCCCTACATTAGTAAACTATCAGAACAAGTAGGAAGGATTTTCAAGTCCTATAACATCCCGGTTTATCACAAACCTATCAACACCCTGACGTCACTGTTGGTACACCCAAAAGACAAAACAGCAAAGGCAGCAAAGTGTGGGGTAGTATATGACATACAATGCCCAGAATGTGACCAACACTATATAGGAGAAACAGCCAGAACACTTGGCACAAGAATCAAAGAACATCTATCTTGTCGCCAACCTCTATCAGCTATAAGTGAACACAAACTGAACACAGGCCATCAGCGCTCTATGAAGGACGTTAATATTCTAGACCACGAGGAGAACTGGCACAGGAGAAAAATAAAGGAGGCGATTAACATCCACAGAGAAAAACCTACGCTGAACCGAGATGTTGGCCAGGAGCTCCCACCAGTCCTACTCCAGCTTGTGTCACATGACATTGGTCATGTGACACGTCCATAACTTCAGTCTGCTGAAGAACACTGCGAGATGCAGTTGAAATATACAGAACGAACACTAAGTTTCTTGAGAGGTAATTATGCTTAATAATTCTAAAAGCAGTAAAGTAATCGCAGGATAATGTAGTTAAACCCAGGCTACCCATTACAGCAGAGATTTTAAATAAAATGTGTAATGTTCTAAGATCAGGTTTCTTACGCCCATATGAAGACTTAGTCCTAGAAAAAGCATTCTGTCTGGCTCTCTTTGGATTTTTAAGATGTGGAGAATTCACTAGTTGGTCTAACACTTGACCCCCTAACAGATCTGAGTAGACATACATTTCATATTCATGACAGGTATTTCACACTTCAGTTGAAAAGATCAAAGACAGATCCATTTCGCAAAGGATAACTCATAAATATTTTGCAAAAAAGCAGAACATTTGCCCTTTCCAGACTATGATGGCCCTGCAGCAGACAAGGAATGATATGTTATGACCCCTTGTTTACCACTTTAACAGGGGCGTCATTGACACACTCTTTCATAACAGAGAAACTAAAAATGGTTCTTGGTTACAATCCATCTTTGCGGTCTCATTCCAGATAGGCGCAGCTACCACAGCAACAGTTGCACACATTCCAGATCAAATGATATGAACACTGGGCAGACTGAACTCTGATTGTTACTGCAGGTATACTCAAACATCTCGCAAATCATTCAGAGAAGCCCAACAAGCCATGTGCAATAACGTGAATAATTTGCCAACCATGGGTTTAGTACCACTTCAGATAAGGGGTGTGGTAAGTGTGCAGCAATATATATATATATATGTACACGTATATGGACAATGTAGTTACACATCTGTGACAACCATGATTTAGTAGTGTAGAACACGACTAATACTGATCAGTATTTTAGTGTGTGAGAAAAATGATGGTACACGCAACATGGATGTGTGATAATGTTCTTAGGACATATAGCAGTACAAATATGCATGTATTTAAATTAGTTTTGTACTGTATCACCTATTTACATAATCATGGCCAAGACAAGCCACTTTGTCAACAGTACGTATGTATGTATGTATTTATGAATGTATGTATGTACGTATGTATATTAAGTCATACAGTTGTGGCACTAACTGCTTGTGTACAATTATAATCGTTTACTCTACATATATATATTATATATTTTCCTGAATGAGAAGCTACTACAGCGAGTGTATGTATTTCAGTATGTAGATAGAACCAACTATAATTACTGCACGGGTCAAGATTATGAGTAATAACTGTCTTTCATGATACTGCAACATTCCTTCATGGGGCGTCTTTGTCTCGTAGCACAAACAAACACATCACCCACCACCCCTTTCTCCACCATCCTATCATTTCTAAAATGATAGGATGGCCAGCATTTCAAAAGGGCTGGTTGGACACCCAGAGGGATATAGACCCCAGGATTCTTTGGCCATGTGAACGCAGTCACATGATCATGATCAAGTAGTTGGCCCAGAACCAGAGTCCGGTCATGTTGTAAAGTCATGTACCCCTCTAGTTATAGCAGGGAGACAAGTTGTGTGTAAACGGAGTGATGAAGGAAAACAGCAGAGAGCAGACGAATAGGTCAGCCCCCAAGAAAAGGCTATATCAAAACAGACTGCCCCAGTAGAAGACTACAACTATATTAACAATGTCTGCTGACCCGTTCTAGAATGCCTATATCCAGATAGCGGACGGTACAACTATATTATTAACGATGTCTGCTGACCCGTTCTGCACTCAAAGATGTTGTTCTAGAAAGCGAACAGTGTAGTTACATAAAGCATCCTGGGGAGTTGTCCACGACTGAGACTGCTCTGTTGACTTATAAGGACATGCCCTCCCTTCTGGGAGGACTGATCATGACTGTGCCTGGCGCAAGAGAGAGCGTATAAATGGAAGCCAAAAATACAGATAGTCAGTTTTAGTTTAGTCTTGATGGAAGAGTGTTAGAATGAGTTTTAGTTCTAGTATTGATGGAAGAGTGTTTAGTTTAAGTTTAGCCTCGATGGAAGAGTGTTTAGTTTTAGTTCTAGTCTTGGTGGAAGAGCGTTAGAATGAGTTTTAGTTAGTCAGTTCTGGTGGGCGTACGACTACACTTAGATCTGTCATCATGTAGTCTTAGACAACAGAAATGATTGTCTATGTGTGTAACTGTATCATCTTTTATCTGATTAAAGTCATAACGAGTTTACCTGGAATCTTCTGAGTGAAGTGAGTTCTTTCTATTACCATGGTTATTGATGTCATTAAGCTAACCCTGAATGCAGTAGGGGGGATGCTTGTGACTAGGTAACTAACGGTATAGACGTAAGAAATGAGACACTCACTTAATTATGTAAAATCAGCTTGTTTATATAACAACATCAGAAAGACAGCTGAATTTTATAATGTGAAATATCCAGAAATATCCAGGTCTCGTATCCAGTTCTCAGGGCATCACAGCTGGCCCCAGAGAGAACTGGTCGGACTGTCCCATTTTATTGCCAAGATGAATAATAAATATGATTACAGGAGTGTTGTGTTGTTCTGTCATAAACTTAGATACAATGTAATTGTATCTGCATCTAAGGATGTAACAAACAAATTATTGTTATTCATTTATGTGACAATTGTTAAAGCATTCATATATTTTGATGTTTTATTAATGATCTCTTTTCTTGGTTCCACAGTATTACAGCATTACAGATCTGGTTTATTAAGACACAATCATGTGTTCATAACATTTTATTCATAGAACTGCATCTACTTCTGGGTGAATCCAAGTGGATGAGCAGGTCTGTTTCTATATAATGTGTGTTTGACTAATTTTCCCCAAGCTTTATACAAGAATATTCAACACAATCATCATAAACATAACTCCAAGCACAATTTCCATCTCTACTCACTGCAGTGAGAAATATATATTTTTATGCAAAAAAATTACTCTCTAAAAATACTCTCTAACTCAATATTATGATACATGTGCTACCTAGTGAGTGGCAAGCACAATTAATAATAATGAAATTTATATATGTGTGTGTGTGTGTGCGTGCGTGCGTGTGTGTGTGTGTGTATGTATGTATGTATGTATGTATACATATATATGTATGTATATTAGTATTAATATTGTTTATTGAATGTACATGTTAACATGTTACATATACACACATGTACACAAGTTGCAACAGTTTTTATGTTTGATATGTGTGTAAGAGTCTGGCATGCAGTCAATGTTGTCTTTGATATGTGTGTAAGAGTCTGGCATGCAGTCAATGATGTCTTTGATATGTGTGTAAGAGTCTGGCATGCAGTCAATGTTGTCTTTGATATGTGTGTAAGAGTCTGGCATGCAGTCAATGATGTCTTTGATATATGGTTATTATGGTTACACTTGTTGTAAGTCTGTGAAGACATTAGAACATTATTTGGAAATGGTGATGCCAGCCACTATTCTGTACTTAAAACGGCTAGTCACAGGAGATTCAAATGAGATATCAGGCAACTATGATATTACAAAAGTTAGCTTATCTGCAAAACATGCCTAACCCTTCAAAATATCTAACTCTAACCAGGCAGTGTAATAAAAAAATCAGGGATCCTGCACAGAATTCTCAATCTTATGTGACTTCACAAGAAATATCTCCATAATCAGTTATTTTTCCTGCCAGGATCTGCACTATTTGTCCACCATTTAAAAAGTACTTTTGACAAAATAAAAAAAGGTTATTGTCTGCTTTAATGGAGAAAGAATATAAAAAATATTGTCAGTTGTCTGTATTGACCAGGTGTCCACTGATTAGATGAATGTTTAAATGGAAAATGGTCTGGTAATTGGAGGATGTCCACAACACAGTACAGATGAGTCTACATACCAAACTGGAACTGTTCATTGTCCATAAGTCTGATGGAGGCAGGAGCGGAACGCTGCAAGCAAGATAACATAAACATATACTTGGCCTTGAAATTATGCTTTTGTATCCAGCAGCCCGTTACTGGCCCCCAAAAAAGTTACAGGATCAAAATTGTATGTATATTTATTTAAAGTGAAACAAAAGTCATAGTTTTGGGGCTATGCACCTAAGAAATAATAAAAACTAACCATGTGCAAGCAACTAAAATCAAGAATATCACACCAGTGGTTTCCTCAGAATGCATGGGTATTAAAAGTTTGACATTCTGGTCATTTCTCTGGTTGAATAAGGGCTGACATGTTAACCAGCACGACCGATAAGTGCATGCGCTGCTCTATGAAAATCACATGACATACTAAGACATACATGACATGACATACTAAGTGAGTCCGGCATACACAGAACCGATGCAGTCTCAAACAAACGTGCTATTTTATCATAAAGAAGACCAGTTTAGTAAACAAAGGCCAAAATATGTTACATAAGTTGAGTTTTGTCGCAAACTGCATGGCCATATCTTATTGGCAAGCATAGGAATAGATGTGTGCTCAACAAAGGTTTTCCTAGTAAAGCACTGGTGTGATATTCTTAACTGTAGTTGCAAATGGTTATGTTTTAGTAACTCTTATAGGTGTATAGGCCAAAACCTTGACTTTTGTTTCCCTTTAAAAACATACAATGTTTGCAATACGACATTACAAAGCGACAACATGAAGTCAGATGCAGAGACGATACTGTGATGATGACAAATCAACTGAAATCTTTTGTAATGCAGGCTAAAGGCCAGCATGCAACGGCCGAAGGTGGGGGAGGGTGTAGGAGGGGGTGTCCCCCTCCTGGTGGGGGGTCTGGGGATCTCCCCGGGAGAAATCAGACACCATGTGGCTATCATTTTAGGGCTTATTATTATTACTTAATAATAACAACAGAAGTACATTACCCAACATATATTTGTCTAAAAAACGAATCGGCAATCTGAAAAATGTAAATCAATACATATAAGTCATCTTTAACACTCACCTGAATGGAATCATAGCATATTCATTAAATCATATATATATGCCAACAATTCAATTTCAACTTCCTTCAGCAAAAGTTCAACACAATGTAAATGAGGGTCAATGCTTCGCAGCTGTGTTGGAATCCGAAATATAATATATATATATATATATATATATATATATATATATATATTATATTTTGTATTTAGAGAACTGTCTGTGCACGAGAGGCAGAGTTACGACATTCACTGAACCCTGCTTTTCTTCTTTGGGCCAGTTTTGTCAGTTGTGCTTTTCTGTGAGCTTCCCTTGCTTTCTATGCAGCCTTCACATTAAGCTCTTTGCAGTTCTTTTTTGACTGAGCTTTCTCTGTAGCAAGTTAAAGCTTGGCTCTCTTTGCTTTGCATTTCTTTTTGGCATCTTCAAGTTCTTCATGATAACTTTTGTGCACACATATCATGTTGCAGACAAGTCTTGAGTCCACACTGTTGTGGAGATGGTTGGACTTCTTCAAGAACTGCACAGCAGACTTCTCTGATGCTTTCAGCGAGTATTTCACACTCTGAATGGTGGCGGTGTCTTGATTCCCAAGCATGCCGTTTTTGTGGTGATCACGTTCCCCATGACACTAAACACTAAATGATCCCTCTACTTGACGGCCATGAAAGCAGCTGAGTAGGGCTGCCACCATCTTTCTGAGTGCAGGGAATTTTCCTGTACGGAACACAAGTGCCCACCATGTGTCAAGTTGCATGTCAAGCAAAGCAAGAGGTAGAGTGCTATCAGTGTGGAACCTCTGCACTTCTAACGTGTCGGTCAGGAGGTCTTCCTCACTCAACACATTTGTGGCCAGGTCTGGCAGTGCCTTCATGTACTGCATTGCTTCAGTGTGCCCTCTTACTACTGGGTCCAAAGATGACAGGTGTTTCAGCAGTTTGTTGTTAACAGGCATCTTCTTCTGGAGGTTCAAACCAGTTGCAACATAAGCTGCCTTCACTTCATCAAGTAAAGTTGCTGTTCCACTGTTTGATTTCTTTTCTTCCTTTCCCTTCAGCTGTCATCTTCTTGGCACGCAACTTTCCCTGGATGCTTTGTACCGCATCTCGTGCCCCATCATCCAAGTTGTGCCACTTGTAGATTTCGACACAGATGTGTAGGTAGTGAACGCAGTCCAGGGGCTGGAGGAATGGATAGAAGAAGAGGGTGTATGTATCCATGAGCCTCAGTGTGTCCACTGCTACATCGTAGACACCCAGCCAACGAGTGTCACTGTACCTCTCTGGCATGGTGAACGTGATGTTCAGCAGGCAACACAACTCCATTAGCAGTTCTCTCAGGTCTGTGGACCACTTGAAGTCAGTGTGAATGTGTATAAAAATCAATTCCACGTGGCGGCCAAACTTGCTAGAGAACGTCTTGGCAGCATTATGGGCATGGTGGCATGTATCCCCATCTATATCCAGCAAGTGAGGCACCTGGTTTGTGCACAGCCTGACCTCTAGCCCACTCTTCCATCCCCTCATGACATGACATGAATCCATGAGGATTGACAAGACATTTGTCCAAGTGAGTTGATGCGTTTGAAGGAGAGAGACAAGGGTCTCCTGCAGAGAGGCGGAATTGACATGGATGACACTGATTGAAGCGAAGTGTCGCACTACCACTTTATTCAACAACATTGAAAAGTAACTAACTAACACACTGAAGACTCGCTGTTTGTTGTCCGATGTGGCCTCGTCAATGTTTAGCGAGAAGTAAGACGTCTTCAGGTCTTTGAACAGCTCACCCAAAACGCATCTTATATGATGCCGTATTCCGGTCCATGGAAAGAGCATTGGCTTGGGATTACTTGCTAATTCCTTGGACAAATCAATGATCGGTTGTGCCAAGGTGAATGGCAATGATTTCTCAGCAAGAAATCCCAGCAGAATGGCTTCCTGGTTGTTCTGTCATGAACTGGTACCATTGGTAGTAGCAGGACTGTTGTCGGTTTTACTGATGACTTAAACATCGGGTGTATGCCATAAGTCATGTTGCCATTGGTTGAACCACTCATTTCAGCTGAAAAAAATGCATCTGAGCATTACGAGTCAATCCACAGCTTGATTTTAATTCATTATACACTTGTAGTTTTAACTAATTTTGAATAACGTGTATGCACAAGTGACACAGAAAAGAAGCTAAATATCTTGAATCGACTTGTTTGACTGAAAACTTCCAATTCAACATTATGCCAAAAACCTTACATAAATATTTAGCATAAACTATTTGTAACATAACAAATATAACACAATATACACAAATGTCGGTACCAAATGTTACCTAAGTCTAAAATATAAGTAGGCTTACCAAAAAATAATGCCCATAAGTTTTATAATTAATGTTAATCCAAAAGCAATTTAGGCAATCACAACAAGTCAATGTTATTGCATGAAATGCAAAATAACTCGCATCCAACACAGCAGATGGCAGCACATAATTTCATAAGTTTAAATTTGCATACCTGATAAACTATAGTTCGTTTCTCTGGTCTTCTTCTCATCTCGATGTTTGTCCTTGTCACAGTGTTGTTCAATGTCCTTCTATCCTCGACTCCCGTAATTCACATTGCATCTGCACCACAAGCAGTACGCCATTCCAGTCAGAAGCTCGCGAATGCACTCGGCCAAGTTCGTTCCACTGACCACTTTTTCCATCCATTTCCAAAACCACTTATTCCTAACAGCTTTGTCAAGTACTTTCACTTCCACTTAATCTTGCCGCTCTATGAATCGACTGTCAGTGACTGTCGTTACGTATTTATCAATAGAACTTTAGCTGCGCTCCACCGCATTTCAAAAAAGGCGCCATTCCTGATTGGCCCGAGGTCAGACTAACGGGAATGACGCAAGATTACTGGCTAAACGCCGGGATACCCTGTTAGCCAATAAAATTATTTGTACCGAATTCGCGCATTTCTACTTCTTTTCGCTAGGCATTGGCTAAGTATTGCGGTTACCCAGTGATGCCGGCCAATAAAATTATTAGTACGTGTTCGTGCATTTCTACCACCGAACTAAAATTAAATAGCTCCTTGCGCATTTGCCCACACATTCGATAGCCAACACAGGCGAAGGTCTACAGATATTTGACTTTTAAATTTTAGCATACCTACCACCCATATTAAAAAAAATCTCAATGAATTTACACGAATGTCAAAAATGGCTCAAGAAAAAAATGGAAATTCGTTTAAAAACGGAAAATTATCATCCCTGCAGATGAGATGAAGGTTTTGTTTAATTGCGGGCTAGGGTGCAGGGCAAAGACAAGTGATAGACACGATATCAAACAATGACAACAACAATGTATTTTATGAATAGGAACACCACCTATATTCAAAAAGTAGAATAATCAACAATTTATACAAGCCAGACAATTGTGGCAACCAACAATCCAAGAATTATGTCACTTTATAAAAGTAGTGATCGAATGTACTGCCACTGTTGGTATCAAGTTCGCTACCGTTGTTGACATCTACATCGTCATTGTTCTGGTCATCATGAACATCTGTCAAAAATCCATTGATTTAACAAGATTACCATCAAAAACAACAAGTTCCAGATGGCTAGTGGACAAGGAAGCCACTGGCTTATCAAGAGTTCAACTAAACATCTATGTATTGCCCGCCATGGACTGTTAGTAACAATCTTTGTAGCACTTTTTCAAAAGCTTTCTGAAAATCTAAGTAGACAACATCCATTAGTGACCCATCATCTACCCACTTTGTAATTTCTTCCAAAAAACATAAAAGATTGGCATAGACATGACCTTGTTTTTAGGAACCCATGTTGAAATGCATTTATTAATTAATGTTTTACAAGGAATTCCACCATGTGGTCTCTAATTAACGTTTCTAATAATTTGCATACAACTGATGTTAAACTCACTGGTTTGTAATTTTCTGACTTGTTCCTTGATCCCAGTGTGATATAGAAAATTGGCCCCATAGAACACTTTTCTACATAGAAAAGTAACCCCCGGGATAATTTTTCTATAGCAAAGTGCCCGTTGAATTGTGACCCTCCATCCTAAAATTATGTTATAACATAATAAGTGGCTTGGTGTTTGGTGACACATTTAGTTTGATTAGTAGCATATTTCTAGGTACATAACATATAAATGGGAGATAATTATTTTATTGCAAATCCTGAGATATACACGAATATGCAGGTAAACTATGCCTGTTGTACCTGTAGCATGATTTTTTTCAATCTGAGCTTACAGCACAAATGGAGGCCAGTGCTCTTGTAGAGAAATGCAATGTACACACACATATGGGCAAGTATCCCTTCACAAGTGCACATGCACGCAGAACAGGCTTTAAAATCTATCCATTGGTCAGATTTGCTGATCTTCATAATTTTTTTTATATACATACATGTTGACTTGATCGCCATTAACCATTTTTTTAATGCTATTCAGAACAGTTTGCTCAAAACAAGAAAATATGGCCCAGTTCCATGATTATATGTGCCAAGAATGCAAAACGGAATTATAGGAGGAAGTATCCAGCTTTTTTGTGTTTAGTGGCACTCTTCATTACCAGAAGAAGAAGCATGGTAATGTTCGAATCATCAAGGCAGATGAAAAGAAAAAAATTCTTCAAGCTTGTCGCAAGGTAACATAACATTAATGTGATTAAAGTTCCTGCTTTGTGAAGATCTTTTTTGGTAAATTTCGTCATATCTCCTGCTTTTCCTTCTTTTTAAAATAATCTTCTTTTTGAATCATTGTTACATTGTTCTATAAAAGTTATTACGGATTACATAAAATGGCACCTGTGAGACGTTCCTACTCCATCCTTCCTTTATTTCATACCCAGCAAGAGAATCTCTTTCCTCCTAATTCTTTAACTTGGCACCTCTGATTACTGATACTAATTTCTATTTAATTAATTATATATTTTCCTTCATAACTTTCCAGAGAATAGTCAGTAGATAAACATATTCAAGACACTAATGTAATTTGTGTAAATGCTGTTCATAACGTGAACTAGAAAAAGCATGCAACACAATCATTCTTATAATGAGGTTGCCACTGAGAAGTAATAATCATATCTGCCATCGTTTATGGTGAAATTATGATATATAGGCCTTTGACACTGAAAACAATGTGACCCTGACTTTCACTTTCTAGGGTGATTCGAAGGTCAAATTTACAGGCTATAT
The DNA here is from genome assembly GCA_033239005.1 of Lamellibrachia satsuma. NCBI lineage: Eukaryota > Metazoa > Annelida > Polychaeta > Sabellida > Siboglinidae > Lamellibrachia > Lamellibrachia satsuma. Next base: position 1,358,285 of record BSQZ01000068.1, on the reverse strand, counting down.
GATATTTTGAATGATTATTAATCTCACTTTCTAGTATAGGCATTCAGTTATATTAGAATAAATACGAACAACAGCTATATCTGTCACCATTACAGAGTTCTGCTATTGTGTGCACGTGTAATTAATTGTCACATTGCCTTACTTGTTGTAGTGAGATGATGAGCAACATATTTGTTTGGCTTGGGTGCAAAAACGACTGCCACTTTTGAATGCAATGACACTCATTTTTAGTATTTCTTAATACTATCACTGTCAGCTTTATTTGTAATGAAGACTGTCTCAGTCGATGTTTATGTTAAGGTGAAATGCTGATATCAACAATCACTGTACTGTTATTTTCTATTCCATCGACTACATTAATTAAGCTTCTTAAATAAACCTTATATGTTGGTGAACACAAGATCTAGAGTATTCTTAGTGTTACCTTGTGTATGTGGCTTCTTTGACATATTGGGTTACTCCATGCTCTTCTACGAGAGATACTGCAATTGTGGTATATGGCCTCTGAAAACCTATATTTTGACACCAAAATTACTATTCTAAATAGTGTAATTCTTAAGATATGGGGAAATTGGTTTCAATGGCCACAATCTTTAACCCATTAGGCCCCTGGATTTTATTAAAACATGCTCCCCTGTTCCCAGGATTTCTGGCATATTTCAAGCAATTTTACCTCCTTGTGTTAAAAAATCTGTAGAAAAAACTATTCAATATTGACAATTACAAGTTGTGTTTATTTTGAAGAGTAGTAATTTCTCCACATGCATGTATACATAGAAATAGGATATATTAATAAAATGTTGACATTTAAACACATCTGCAAAGACAAAATAGTAAATTTGTTAAAACTTTGAAAGTTGCGACTGACATTTGACAATGATCCCATGCTATAACCCTATGCAACCCAGTGAAGAAAATGTAGCTATATGTGTTAGCTTTGCACCACTGAAAAAATATCAAATTCTGATGGTTATTTTTCAGGTTACACCATATTTTATCATGACAAATATAGAAATAAAATTTTTTGAGATAGCATGAACAAAACCGATGAAAATCAAGATTTCCGAAAGGGCAACACATGCCCGTAACGAGCTGTTGTTGTTGCAAAATGTATCCGCTAGGGTGTGGCAAAATTTGGTAGCATTTAGTTCAGTAGTTATTCGCCAGGATTTATTTTAATAGAGGGTCTTGTATGCGGCCGGTGGCGGCCGTTCCAGAACTGCACAGAGCGGCCGGCCGTGGCTGTTGTGGGGTCTAATGGGTTAAAAATGACAGATATATGAATGTCGTAGAAGGCCAAAACTAAAATATTTGAAATCACTGCCCCTGAAAACCTATATATTTTGACACCAGAATCAGTACTCTAGATGACGCAGTTCTTAAGATATGGGAAAAATCAGCTTTCACTGCCATCTTTAAAAATGGCCGCCAGTGCCGTCCAGGGCAAACAAAATTAGATGGCCGGGGTCTAAGTTTGTTCTCCTTGTTGAGTTCTAAATCTATGCTAAGTTTCATGCTTTTAAAAAAAATGCATGATTTTTTAGCTATCTACTGCACTATTGCAATGTTTCTGTGTGAGCCATGCTCGTACTTGCATAAAGACCTATTTTAAGTTTTTAACATGCCCCATACAAACCCAAAATATACAGATATAGTATATATATATACATATATACAGATAGTATATACATATATATAGAATATATATATATATATATATATATATATATATATATATATATATATATATATATATATATATATATATATCAAACTTACATACATACATGTGTTATTTTTAAATTACGGTCGGAACAATAAATAATTAGCAATGGGGGTAACAATTCTATGAGGGGTCACTTTTCTATTACAGAAAAATTACCTGGGGGTCACTTTGCTATGGGGGTCACTTTACTATCTCACACCGGAGTAATGTTTGCTTCTTTCCATTCTGAAGGAACTATTCCCTCTTCTACTGACATGTTAAAGTGGTACACTTGCTCTACAATTTCCTAATGCATTTTTGGTGGTATTCCATCAACTCCAGGTGATTTATTATCTTTCATCTTCTTAATTTTCTTTGCTATCACTTCAGGAGTTACAAATAACTTACCTAAATGGTCTGATTTATTTATTTGATAAAATTTAGTAACTGGAACTGGACGTGAACTGATATCTTCTGTAGTAAAAACTCAGCTGAAATACTCATTCAAGACCTCTGCCATTTGAAACCCATCTGAAATTGTTTCCACTGTTTTTGTGGTCCGACCTTATCTTGAACTTTCTGCTTACTCCTTACATAAGCATAGAAATTCTTGCTGTATTTTTTATATTACCTACCAATTTTTGATCAAAGGTTCTTTTGGATTTTTATTTCGGTTTATATTGATGAAGCTATAAAACAGTCCATCTAAGTAAGATATAACGTGTTAAATCGCTATCTCCATCAGAAGTAACAACGTCTAGCATTGCTGCTGTTGTAGATTTTAGCACTCAGAAAACCATGAAAATCTTAAAAAACGTATTGAGCGATAATCCACAATTACTGGTATTGAAATACTAAGCCATTTGTCTGTGAATAATTGTGCGAAAAATGACTTGAATAGCGGACATCGTCAAAGCATCGAGATCAGCCTGTCATACCATATCGTCATAGACTGCACTTCCGATATTGCAACCTGTTGTACTGAAATGGTTAAGGGGGACCAAGAGTGTGCCTTAAGCCATCTGGTGGCGAGACAGTCGATGGCAGAGGTTGGGTGCAGTAGATGGACAATTCAGTCTAAGGCCACATATCCAGCAAAATGGGTGAGTGGCCGATCTCTCAAAGTCAGGGTCACCAATTATTACATCACATGACACAATGACATATACAGTTAGTTAATAACACTATCTGATGTCACCATCTTGTGTGAAATGTGAATTGGACCCTGCCATGACATTTAACCATTGATTTTAGAATAAAATAACCTCACGTTCATATCTTGTTGTTCACTTTAAACACAGATATGATATGATATGATAGAATCATCTCCTTTAACCTTAATGCTGCTTGATCAGGACACAAAATTTCTACTTATCAAGTGTCTTTACATTACATACATACAGGATAGAAGACAGGTTGAGTACAGGGCAATGCAACAAAACTTTACCTTACCCAAATATGTGGATGCTAAGTAGGAAAGCCACTGATTAGGGGTTCTACTGTACATTTGGTATCCCCTCTTGCTGTGTACTAGTAATATTTTGACTAACCTGCCTTGAAATCTCTCGCAGACAGTCAACACCCTTCTCAAAGTTAGGGAACACAACTGAACCATACTTCTGACATTCTGGCAACGGTCGAATCTTCATGATCACTTCAGTCACTACTCCCAGAGTTCCTAAGACCAAATGTCAAATATTGCACCGATATGCTTTTGGCTATTTTGTACCCTGTCTAAATAGACAAGGTTCACTACGATGAGGAGTGAGCACTGCTCATCATGGTGAACCTTGTCTGTTTAGACATTATGTCATCAGACTTAGGGTCGATTACAGAGTTCCTAAGACCAAATGTCAAATGTTGCATCGATATGCTTTTGGCTATTTTGTACCCAGTCTAAATAGACAAGGTTCACTATGATGAGGAGTGAGCAGTGCTCATCATGGTGAACCTTGTCTATTTAACAATTACGTCACCAGACTTAGGGTCAATTACATTGTAAATGAAATGCCAATTCCAATTCCGTAATTATAATTGGTATTTTGGTTTTAAAAGTAATTGTTTTTAAAATTACATCTTGTGACTTTTTAATTCAATTATTTGCTACAAATAATAAAATGTTGTTTTTATCATATTTGTTTTCCGTTATGTGCCATGATACGTGTATGCAGAAATTAAATAAAGCTGCTCTAAAATAGATTTTTTTTGGCATTGAGTATTCCAAGGTTGCTCTGTTTACATACTTTTATTTTGATATGGAATTGATAACTGGAAATGCAATTCTTTTTATTGTAATTGGATTTTTTTTATGTGAAACTGGAATTGGCATTTGTAATTGGAGTGTAATTTGTATTGGAACTGATAAATGTAATTGGCCCCAAGTCTATAGGTCGCAGTGTGCCACAATTTTTGTATGTTCTTAATTACTGTGACCAAATGTCATAATAGATATTTTATATTAACATCTACCTTATGCACTAAATAAACAAAATAAAGTATTTTATGTCTAAATAAACGATGTTTACTACCATTGAGTAGTGATCAGTGTTCTACAGCATTTTAACAACTACCTGTAACTAGATTAGTATGTATCTGTGAAATAATAAACGTTAGATTATTAAAGGGAAACAAAAGTTGGCCTATGCACCTATAAGTTACTAACATATAAACATTTGCAGCTACAATTAAGAATATCACGCCAGTGATTTACTATGAAAACTTTGTTGAGCACACATCATCTTAATTTCATAACCCTACATTACAAGTGTCAAAGCCTAGCAAAATTTGCTTGCCAAATGAAAATATATTTGTATTCATCTATTCCTATGCTTGCCAATAAGAAATGGCCATGCAAACTCAACTTATGAAACATACTTTGGCCTTTATTTATTGAACTAGTCCTCTTTCTGGCAAACTAACATGTTTGTTTGAGACTGCGTTGGTTCTGTGTATGCCAGCCTCCCTTAATAAGTCACAATGGTTTAGGTTACCCGATTTTCATAGAACTGTGCACGCGCTTATCGGTCTCGCTGGTTAAAATGTCAGCGCTCAGTCAACTGGAGAAATGACCGGAATCTTCCCCTTTTAGAACACATTCCGAGTAAAACCAGTGGCGTGATATTCTTGATTTTAGTTGTACGATTAATTTTTATTTTCTTACATAGCATAGCCCCAAAACCATGACTTTTGTTTCGCTTTAAGCAATTACAACAAATTCCCAAAATCATTGTGCAAAAGTAGGATAGTAAAGAAAAAGCCAACACCTTTCAAATGTGATAAGACAGCAGTTTGAGGTGTTACCTTCTGAGCCAAGGACGAACTGTTGGATGTCTGGTCCAGCAGAAATGCGTGGCACTTGACAGTTTCGTGAGATGACACCTTGTGGTGTGACCACTTTCACATGCACAACCTAATTCAACAAGCAGATTTTCTGATAGCATAAACATATTTGTAACCAAACCTGTTTCATTTTTCAAAGACATGGGGGAGACCGGGGTTTGTTGCAAAACGGGTAAGTTGTGACATACTACAGATAAAATAACTAAAGCAAATTATTTTGCAAGGTAGCAGTATGTTCATCAATAGTTTAATGCATGTCATGTACAATATCATGTGTTCTGTTGACAAGGTAAAAAGCGGCACCATTTTAAAGAAAGAAAAAATGGTAACTTATTAAATTTTTGCACAGTGTTCCAATACGGGATCTGCCCATTAGCTTTTATATAAGTGTTTTAGGAAGGGCCTGTTAAGTCTTAAGCTAGTCATAAATCCTAGATATCTATTAAAACAATTCAAAGCCATTAATTTCTTATACTGGTTTGTTCCAGTTTGCCACTGTGGTAAAACATACGTTACAACTTGTCTCGCTGGATGTCACAACTTGCATCTCATCAGGGTAAATTGTAACATTTTAAGAGACCTCGTAAAACATATTATTGCGCAAATGTGTATTGTGTTAAGCATTTATTTATGCACTTGCTATCTGCCTGAGATATCTGCGGTTTCACTGGTATTAAAAAAGTTTCAATTTAGTAACAATTCAATCCTAAAATATGCTGTTTTTGTTACAACTAACCCATGTCTCCCATGTCTTATTTGAGGCATATTTTGTTTCAATTTGTGTAATAATAGCACACCAATAAAATACAAATGTTAACCACCTTCTTGACCAAGTGTATAGTGACAACTGCCTTTGGGACATCTGACAGAGAGACATCCCACCTACTTGACCAAGTGTATAGCGACAACTGTCTCTGGGACATCTGACAGAGGGAGACACCCCCACTTACTTGACCAAGTGTATAGTGACAACTGTCTCTGGAACATCTGACAGAGGACTACACCCACCTACTTGACCAAGTGTATGTTGACAACTGCCTCTGGGACATCTGACACAGGGAAACACCCCACCTATTTGACCTAGTTGTTAGAGTTGAATATAAAAACATAATATTTCCAACTGAAATCCTTGTTTTAAAATTTCAGTATTTTAAAATTTCAGTATTTAACAACTTGTTTCACTTACCAAGTCCTCTATGTTGCCATATATGTTTTTTTTCATGCCTGAGGCCCGAGTTGCCACCCATCCACCAACTGAACTAAACTCTATTGAGTCTGGTTCATGGCCAGTGCAATAGCCTTTTTCTGCAAGCTGAAATCATTCATCACACACAAATTACTTCAAGTTGCTTCCTCAAATGGTTCAGCCCATCGCCAATCCAGTTCATTTATGTCCATGCAGATGTGTAGTGTGTGACTAACTTAAGTAATGTGCGCAGTCTGTTTTAATAAAAACCGCCTATTTTTGTTGAAATCATTGAAAGAATTGACTTTAGTCGTTTTATCTGGTAAGGATCAAAATAGTGGATATCCAAAATGGTAAACATTGTGTGGGTTAATGCTGATCATGGGCGTGACTTCCATCCTCTGGCCGATCACATGACAAAGTTAAAAAATTTCATCAAGGAAGAAAATCATGATTTTTCAACATTTAAATTTTTACTTCAGTTAATGCTTGAACAAGCATTAACTAATTTAATAGTTTGTCTGATGATTTCACAAAAAATTACATACAAAAGTTGCACAACCGAGCTAGCATGTTATTTGTGATATATATATATATATATATATACAGTGTATATATATGCAAGAAAAATTCTTCACACAACCATGCATTTGAAAAAAAATGAGGTTTGATTTTCAAACTTATCCTGGCCCCTTGATATGCAAGCAGTTATTAAAAGAACACATACTATTCAGACAAAAACGTGCTTACCATATTCTACCTATTAAACATATATGCCCTATAAGGTATACACCCCCATTTTTTTCAAGGTTCGAAGAAGACAGAAAATCAAAAGTTCCACATACAAAGGCAATAAATTAAAAGTATAACTATACATTAGCAGATTTGTTCTGGTATCTTTTTGACCACATGTGGATGTATTCTAAAGTGATGGTTGCTCCAACCCAGTTCCTTCCTTGAATCTCTTGCCAGTAATTTAATAAATTCTGAGTCTTGAGATGTGATGTGTCCTCCAAAGTTTCGCGAAGCACATGGTAGACTACAACTACACGACATGTCTGTGTTTTACAATAGATACTGCACATCTGTCACGTTGATCATTTCCCTTCCTTACCACTGGTAACTTGTCTCCAATGTTTGTTCATAACAAGTTTTAATTATGTGGATACCACAAATAGTTTACCAAAATGTGTATGTTTCCAATTCAGAGGGACAGAAAAGACACATTTGCAGTGTTTACAACATGGTGGTATGTGGTGCCATCTAGTGGAACAATAAAACGCGATTCTACCATATGGTGGTACAATTCGTGTCATCTAGCGGAATTTTTCAGCATCTCAAAGCTTTGTCAAGCATACTGAATGCTTAATAGGGTGAATATGGTACATATTTTTTCCAAACCCGCCAGGAAGGAGTGAGGACAACTGACAATGTTAAAAAACATGCCCTGTCACGAATATGCCATACTGTTTATTACATGTTTCATTGAAAATCACTTTTAAAAAATAGAGTTTCTTTGCTTGCAACTGAAGTACATGTGGCTGGTCAATTTATTTTTCACTACCAGATTATATCCAATTTTCTTACTTACTAATATAGAAGTTTATAGAAGATATTTATAGAAGTGTTATTATTATTATAACAGTTAAGATAGTAATCAGTGAAAACTGTCAGAAATATTGTTAAAATTTATAAAATCATAATGGGAAATACAGTAAAACCTGTCCATGGTTAACATTATTGGGACTACATAATCACTGGCACCAGGAAAAGATATTGAAGCCACCTTTTGATGTTTCAGGTTTCAATTAAAATCCATGTGTGAACGTTCACACAACTGCCATATTACCCCAGTTTAATGCCCACGATTTCTGGTGCCAAGGCATGAATGTCTAAAGTCAATTGCATCATTTGTTTATGCACATCTTAAATGCATATGCTAGATGACAGCTGAACGCTCACAACAATTACAATGATGTGCAGTGACACTACCTGTACTATTTGTAAGTAATAATTAGGGGGTTCTTACATGGAACAACATTTTTTAGTCAACTTGATGTGTGATGTGAGAAGACCGTATGGTTCAACTGATGTGCTAATTTTTCCCAATTACCATTATTATTATTCCCTAATCCCTATAGACGCGCGAGTGCGAAGGTTTGGGTGTGTGTCTACTAGTTCTCAAACGTGGTCCGAATCATGATCTGCCGCTATGGGTGAAATCAGCCTCTAAATCAAACTGGTAGCTAATCCGCAATGTGGCGCCACTGTGAACTATGCAAAGAATGCGGGGCGCTTCTAGGGAATGACTTGGGAACCATTTCCTTGATCAATGATCTATTTTAATATCTAGCGCTTGTTTTGCACAATGTATTATGTCCAATCTACATGTGTTTTGAATTGTTTTGATGGTACTAAAAAAACTTAATGTAAGCCTACAATGAGGTGTTGCATTGTTTGTTTGCAAAGATGCAGTTTCAGCGCATCTACCAAACCAAATGACACTTAATGACACACTACAAAAATGCACAAGACAGACACTGAAAAAGCACGTATGTTCGTGGTTTTTGTAATTCCAGACAAAAAATGTCAGCCGGCCACCGCTCGATTCTTTGAGCATCATTAAATAGACAATTCAAACTCACATGCTTTGCTGATGGAGAGTGAGCGATAAAATAAATAAAAGCTAGTCCAAATACTTCCACAGACATCTGGCAAAAGGCGTCAGTAGTGATAACAATGTGGTGCCACGTTGCGGCTAAAAACACACATCAGTTTTTATTTTAGGGACAATTTTGTCTGAAACATTATCAAAATTAAGTATTTTTTCCATTAATAAAATAGCCAACAAAAAGGTATTTATCATGGCAATATGAGTTGGCTGATCTCTTAGTATAATCTGGTAAAAAAATTGTAACTTTGAGTGTAACTTTTTTGTATTTCTTTCTTATCAAAAGATTGATTAAAATGTGTGCGTGTGCGCGCATAAATGTGGAACATAAATTATATTTTCTCATAAAAAGCATTTAAAATCCTTCCTGTTACTCGATTATGTTTCTACCATGATGTTTGCATGGAATCAATAATTAATCTATAACACTAGCAAAATGGCAATTTTGTCTGCCTAATGGATATTTTAGCTCTATAATTTGCCTGGCAACATGTACTTTTTCATGGATTTTACAAAATATGTTGAGTTGATGACATAATTGCCTTTAAGCAATGACTCAGGTTGACTTGGTGTGATTATGATGCAAAATCAGTCAGACAGGCCATCATATATCTGCTAGTGACAAGTTGACTATTGATGGATGGGACCAAACTCATTGAGTTGTCTACACTGGCCAATAACAATGCTAATTATGTAATGCAATAGCAGTAATTTTTAACAACTCTTGCAGTGATTTGTCCTTTATATGACAACTACCTCTCACCAGAACACACACCCTTCACTGTGACGGTGTACATGAAATACAGTGTTTCGCATACCAAGGTATGAAATTGAAGCAATACTAATTACATACACACCCTTCTCTCTAAATCTTGGCCCACAATGCCACATTCCAAGCAAGCCGTCAAATTCTTCTCATCAATCCATAAAATCTTTGTCTGTGAACAAATGTAAAAAGAAATCATGTCTCGTTTAAACATCTCATTTCACAATGGGTAAGTGTGACTGATGGAGTAAGTGTGACTGTTGAAATGTGATTGATAGAGTAAGTGTGATTGGTGGAGTAAGTATAATTGGTGGAGTAAGTGTGATTGATGGAGTAAGTGTGACTGATGGAGTAAGTGTGACTGTTGAAATGTGGTTGATAGAGTGTGATTGGTGGAGCAAGGGTGAATGATGGAGTAAGTGTGACAGATGGAGTAAGTATTCCTGTTGAAATATATGATTGATAGAGTGTGATTGGTGGAGCAAGTGATTGGTGGAGCAAGTGTGATTGGTGGAGTAAGTGTGAATGATGGAGTAAGTGTGACTGGTGGAGTAAGTGTGATTGGTGGGGTGAGTGTGACTGATGGAGCATGTGTGACTAATGGAGTAAGTGTGATTGATAGAGTAAATATGACTGGTGGAGTAAGAGCGATTGAGAGTGTGATGATACAGTGTGATTGATTGGGTAAGTGTGAATAGTGGAGTGTGATTGATGGGGTAAGTGTAATGGATGGAGTCAGTGTGACTGATGGGGTAAGTGTGATTGATAGAGTATGTGTGACTACCAGTAATAGAGTAAGTGTGATTGATATAGTGTGACTGATGGAGTAAGTGTGACTGATGGAGTAAGAGCGATTGGTAGAATGTGATTGATGGGGCAAGTGTGACTGATGGAGTGTGATTGATAGGGTAAGTGTGACCGGTGGAGTGTGACTGATGGGGTAAATGTGACTGATGGCGTAAGTGTGATTGATGAAGTGTGACTCCATTTAAATTATTTTTTAAGACCTACCATTTGTGATGTGTCAAGAGAAATTATCATCCGTTTCTCATGTTCAGGGCATTCAAGAGCCCCTGATACGCTGGTGCCACCTAATACATGACAGTGAAACATGACTTGTTAAACAATTATGGTTTTGAGCATTTTTAAATATGACCTGTGTTTGTCAAATGTCATTTGTATATCATATCACCAGTTCAAAGCATGCTCAAAGAGTAAATCTTGGAATATTTGGTGGGAGAATCTTGGAGCAGCAGTGATTCGAATTTGGTGCAGTGAACTGTCAGAAAAAATGTGGAATATTGATTAGAATAAGTATTACTATTACATATATGTTATAGACATATATTAAGAAACAGTTTTTGTTAACATTTAGTCAGAGGCAGTATAGGGTTTGTTTACAGTTCGAGAATTAAGGTAGCATAGTGAAGAGTGGAATATTGATTAGAGTAAGTATTATTATTACACGTACATTATACATAAACTTGTTATAGACATATATTGAGACACCGTTTTTGTTCAAATTTAGTCAGAGGCAGTATTTTTGAGGTAGCTCAAATTCAGTGAGTAATAAAGGGGTTTGTTTACAGTTCATGAATTACGTCCTTAGTTTATTCATAGGCAAACATTCATTAGGAACAGCATATAAGTTGAATAGATAAATAAACTAACTATTGACACATAGATCTTTCCAGGTAGAATTGCAGGGCACAGGAGTCTGTCTTCAGCCATGCCATCACTCAAATGACTGTCCAGTGCTGGGATAAAGCACGAAAGAACACATTTGGGGCAACAACACTTGTGTCTTTGACATAAAAGACAGACCCACTCATAGTGTAACCTCTGTCTAGCCCATGGTCTGCAGCAGACGGGCATGTTCAAAAGCATGAATTTCATCCCTCCATTTGTCTGGGGCAAGGGCGATGTTATCAGTTTGTCGGAAGCTTTGCTCAATGGCTCAAATGGAGGCTTGGTTAAAGCTGATAAAACCAAGGTCAGATTCCACTCTGGGAAAGGACGTTGACATTGTCCCTGTTCCAGTTCGATGTTTTGTAGTAAAGATTTCTATGATGGATTTCGCCCTACTTCAACATCAGAAGTGGCATGAAGGGTGCTGGCAATTGTCATTTGATACCCTTCAGTGGTCGAAATTTCCAAATGCTTCTCTGTGAGAAGGTGAAGGAGAAAACTTAAGACTACATTCTCAGTAGCCGAGAGTGGATTAACCTGTTGCATGATGCACCAAGTAGAGAATATCCTCCATTGGACTCATAGATTGCCAGAGTAGACTCTCGCTGAGGTCTAGAGGCACGTGAGGCAACGTCGACCAAAAAGCCTCTGCTGCAGAGTGTGTCCCGGATACTTTCCACGTATGTAGCTGTAGTCTGGAGGGATCTCAATGAATTAGTCCTTGTGGTTGCGACAGTAATCGATGGATGTTGGGATCTGTAAAGGGGAATCCACCAACATCCCTAGAAGTGGAAACCAGATCGCATGTGGCCAGAGTGAGGCAATGAGGATCAGTTCGCATCGGTCTCGTTGGACCTTGTGGTAACAGAGCTGCAGGTGGATAAGCATGTGCCCACATTGTCTTCCAGCTCATTGGCAGTGCATCCACTGCCATGGCTGACGGATCCGTGACAGGGGATATGAATATTGGAAGTTTGTGGTTCCACCTAGCTGTGAATAAATCCAGCAATGGAATTCCCCACTCCCGTATGACTGCTTGGAAGACAGAAGGGTGTAGGGACCACTCTGTACCTGACATCTGAGTTGGGCAAGATAGGACACCCACAAGAACAATTCTTCTGGGAATGTGACATGCTCATAGCACTATCTTGCTATTCTGGCACCTCTTGGTCTGTCTGCACAGCGATATTGACCGTGTCCCGCCCTGCTTGTTGATGTAAGATACTACCGTTGAGTTGTCCGCAACAAGAACTGTTAGGCCTGTGAGCTGCTTTAGCCAGTGAAGCACTGTTAGGTGTATGGCCTCTAACTCTAGCACACTGATGGGAAGTGCTTTCTCGGTCGTTGGCCAGACACCAGAGACTGTCAAGGAGTTCCAATGCGCACCCCAACCTATGTTCGACGCATCTGTGAACAAATATGCATCTGGATCCTTGAGGATTACCTGAGCTCCCATCAGAACAATGTGTCCCGACATCCACCAATGTAGATCCTCGTCTGCCACTTGTTGATGGACTGAAATCCCAATGTTGTGAGACACAATGCTGGGCTTTGCAGGTGTGAAAGCGACACAGAGGAACTAATTTCTCTGTTGCCACAAACAAACCTAACAGGATCTGCCACATACAAGCACTTCCCCCCTCAGATTCAGGAGGGATTGAATGATCCCCTGGATCTTGAGATGTCGATCCAATGTTGGGGTCATATGGAAGGAAATCAGGTCGAAATGATATTCTAGAAGTCCCATCTTGTGACAGATAGAGAAAGAACTTGGACTGTGTCTCGGAGGCATTGATATCGAGATGGCGAGTATATCAGCCAGTCATCGAGGTACTGACATAGATTGATGCCCAATCCATGCACCAGAACCTTGATCTCTACCATAACATTGGTGAATACCTAAGGTGCTGGAGAGGCCAAACGGAAGGGCCCTTATTGGTAGAGGGTATCCTGAGTCTGAAATCGAAGGAATTTTATGTAACCCTGATGGATTGGAATGTGGAAGTAGGCATCGATAAGGTCGATGAACATTACCCAGGCTTCCCGAGGTAGAGATCGCCGTATGCTTTCTGCAGTCTCCATCTTGAGAAAGGGGAATTTCCAAGAATGTGTTGAGGAGTGAGAGGGCAATAATAGGCCTCCATTCTCCTGACATCTTTGGAATGAGTAACAGACAACTGTAAAAACCGGGAGAAGATGCATCGTGGACGATTTCGATCGCGTCGTTTCTTCACATTTTGTGGACTAAGGCTGAGACTGCCTTCCTCTTTAAGGCCCCTGTCTACAAATGGTGAAGGGGTACATGTCCTGGGAGGACACTTCGTGAAACATGGGCGGAAACCGGTTTCCAAGACCTTGCACACCCATCCATTGCATCCCTTTTGTCTCCAGACATCGCAGAACCGGGACAGTTGAGCTCTCACTTTTTCAGAAAGTAAAGCGGGCAGTACAACCGTCCGAAGGGGTATCCTTGGAGAACCTAAAGTGGATGGGTGTGCGATAGTCGGGCTACTCAGTGACAGAACAGCTTGACATAGGTAGTCAAAATTTATGCTTCCTTCCTCCTCTACCACGAAAGCAACGCCCCGAACCACGTCATCTGGTGGGCGGAAAGGGCTGAGGATGTGAAGAGGGAGGAAGCATAAGAAGCTGTTGTCGGAAGGCAGTTCTTGTAGGAGCCGTCCAACAAGAACTTGGAGAAAGTCATGAGTGTCTAGACACCGGAAAAGGTGCAGAGGCACGATACAAGGCGACCAACCACCTTTTCTAGCAAATGCAGCTTTGTCAGCTGTAGCCACAGATTGGGAAAGCCGTAATGGATCATTAAAAAAAGAGAACAAGGTATTGTTGCAAAACATTGTAATCTACCCACCATTGTGGGTTGTAAATCCCGGTGGAAAATTATTTGTCACTGCCGCTGAAAATGGGAACCTAGGCATGGGAGCTACAGGAACCTCATAATCAAATTGTGCTAGTGACGATCTCTGGCTCTGGGTGTCCGGCCCGTTGCCGAACGTGGTATTCTGGGGAATGTACCTCCGGTTCAGCCAGAGACTGCCTTCCAGCAGGGTTCCATTCCCCTGTCTGGGATCCAGTTGTTGGGCCAGTAGTCCGGATAGCTCCGTCAATCGCCCAGGTCATAGCTGGGCCTCCAGAAGCACTCATAATGGGGGCACTACTTACGTCACAGGTTTTAGACATAGCTATAGGTGCTATGACGTCACGGGGAACGGAGGGATGAACAGCCCGACATTAAAACCCAGCACCAGCTATTGTCACCGCCGGTAATACAATGGCATTAACTGTTCTGGGTACATCCACGGAGCCGGGAGATATAACAGTTAGTTGTGGGTTCTGTTGATGGTGGAGTAGAGGCAAAATCTCAGATATTACCAAATCCCGATTGGCTTCCTGGAATCTCTGCGGAGGCAGAGGTGGAGAGAATCTGGGAAAACTGCCGCTTGACAAGCTAGAAGAGGGAGAACGTGGGCGTTTGCTTGAGCCACCTGGCTCAGTCAGAAGGCCAGGGCTGTCTGTTGGCATTGCTGGAGTGGATTGGCGTTTTTGAGAGGATCTGGCTTTCGTATGTTCGACGATGCCAGTCCAGACTTCGTCGGTCCACTTAGAACAAACTGACTGTACAGCCGTGACAAGAGTGACACTTGCGTGGGTAGTTGTCCCCATTGCACATCATCCTAGTGCAGTCCAGGCATTTTCCGCTCATCATGGGTCTTCCCAGAGTCATCCATCATGATCGTTGCGGACAAAACTTAGAATCGATAAAAAGTGTGGCCAACAATGACCAAAACAATCCGTAAGTAAAAAGCAACCTTATAAGCTGTAAGTTATAACAAAAGGAGTACAATTAGTACCCACAAAATGAAAATAATGGAGCAAATTTAGGGTGAGACTAAAAGGCTGTAGACGCCAAGTGGGAAGAGGATGCATCTCGGATTACCAGCAGGGACATCAGTAGGGGTGGTGGGACCGTGCAGGGATAGGTCAACGTTTGTTTATTTTTTTGGAGAGCAACTTTGGCGTCGCCCAAGTGTATTGCACTTTGTGAAGGGGTTGAGCAGACAATTCTATAAGGGATTTTACAATTAATGGGAAGCAGGGGGCATGGCTATCGAAATTGCTGGAGAATGGCAATTAACATGCTAGTTCAGCAGCTATGGAGGGAAATTAACCAGAGACACATACAATGGAAATCTCTAAAAAGCACAGGGGGTTAGGACCAACAGTTTCTTACTCAACATATGGTAGAACCAACCAGGGAAGAGAATGCATTAAATATAGTTTTGTCTTCACAAAATGAATTAGTGGACAATGCCAAAATGCATGAACCATTGGGTAAGAGTGATCATAATCAAATACATTTTGACATCAAAGTAAAATCATAAAGTAAAAAATACAGAAAAAACTTCCATCATCATCATCTTCTCAGTCATAGCCCATGGGGGCGTTGACATCTTCCTGCCATTTCTCGTCATCACCATTTCCCGTGTGGTATGCAGGCCCTCAGTTGTCCATTGCCTCACAATGTCGATTCAGGCGTTTCTTCGTCCTGGTTTGTTTTTTCCTTCAAATTCACCTTCAACTGATGTTAAAACCAGACTTTGGCTTTGTCTTTTCCAGTGTCCATATTTTGATATTTTTTGTCGTTTTGTCATTCTCTTCAGACACACCAACCTGTTGTCGGACCCAGACAGTCGTCTTCTTCTTGATTCAGCTTATTCGGAGCGCCACACTCATATCTCAAAGGCGTCCAACTTTTTTTCATCAGTCGTTTTCATAGCATAACTTTCTGCCACGCTCCAGACTAGCGACTTAACCATTTATATCGTTAGTTTTTGCCCGATCTCTGTTGACTTCCAGATGTCAAATAGTTAGTGTGACACCTATGGTGATTGGCAGTTGAGCACGTACATGATATGCGTCTTGGCTACATTGATATTTTCTAGTTCAGTTGCTTGTTGTATAAGTTCTTCTCTCGATCTGGTGATCAATGTCATATCACAGCCCAGCCTCAGATGACACAACCGGATCATTCATTCAACTGAGAGATGACCGTGCGCATGATCTTCTCACCAGACATGGAACAACATCGGTGAGAGAATGCACCCATCGTACACCTTTTTGAACCAGAAACTGTTTGTATGTGCACCATCAACACGTATAACACCTGTAGCTATACTGTACAACTTTTTGACCAACCAGGTGCTGTGGTACTTCAAATTCGATAAATGTCTTCCATAGTATGTTAGGATCCAGTGTCAAAAGCCTTTGCAAAGTCTATGAACATGATCCATATTTGTCCATCCTGCCTTTTTGTTGTCTTTTCAATGATGTTTCTCAGTGTGAGGATCACATCAGTTGTTCCTTTGCCGTTGACGAATCCAAACTGTTCTTCTGCAATTTCTGATGTAAAGTAATACGACATTTGTTTTTGAATGATCTCAAGCAGGACTTTAGCGGCATGATTTATGAGGTTGACTGTGCAATGTTTTTCACAATTTTGAGTTCCTGGTATTTTCAGTAGTGTAATCAGTTCTGACTGAGCCCAATCCTCTGGCCATTCACCAGTTTCCTGAATATGATCAATGATGCTCTTTCAACTGTGTTTCGCCGCCTGCTTCGAGCATTTCAGCGGGAATGCCATCGAGCCCAGTTGTCTTGCTATTCTTCAACTTTTGCAAAGCCATCTTGATCTCGAAGATCAGAATGTCAGGTTCTAATTCTGTTGGTTGTGTCGGTAGCACTGTTCTGATGTTGTTTATATTGATGTCTTTGCTGTACAACTTAGAGAAACTTCCACAAAGGTAAATATAAAGAGAAAATACTTAGCAAAGCTAGACTGGAATAACATGCTGATGAATAGGACAACAACTGAATGTTGGAACATTCTAAAATATGAAATCGAGAGTCTCACTGACCAATTTGTTCCCTTAAAAAACAAGGAAAACAGTCTAGAAAAAAACATTTGTCAAAAGAAGCTATTTGTAATATAAAATAGCATACAAGCAAACTATATGGAGGGTTTATAGGCATACCAGAAATGATGAAGACTACACAAACTACAAAGAGGCACTTAATGCAGCTAACAACTGAAATGAGACAGTTAACAGATTTTATGCATATGTCAGGAGTAAATAAAAAGTATGAGATAAGGTTGGATCACTAGAAGACAGTGCTGAAAATATAATGTCACAAGGTTATTTAATGGCGGAAGACCTAAATGGATAATTCAGTTCAGTGTTTAGCAGAGAGGAGAGTTCATTACCAGTTCCAGATGCTAAATTTCAGGAGGCTAAATCAGACTATTTAGGACAGTTAATTGTAACTCCAAAAATTATAGCTAGGAAAATAAAGGCAATGAAGGACAATAAATCACCTGGAGTAGATGGAATTCTGCAAAAACTACTAATGGAAACAGTAGAACAAATTAGTATACCACTTGCAAGAGTGTTCAACTTGTCATTAAAAGATGGAGTGGTTCCTTTTGAATGTAAAGAAGTAAACATCAGAGCATTATTTAAAAAGGGTTCGAGAAATAAGTCAGAGAATTACAGACCAGTGGGATTAACATCAGTGATTTGTAAATTATTAGAAAGGTTAATTAAAGACCATAATAAAAATAAATATTATGGTGGACATCCTTGTTAGGCATAAATTACTAAATCCATCTCAACATGGATTCCTAAAAGCGAGGTCATGATTAACAAATGTTGTTTTTTGGAAGAAATCACTAAGTGGATAGATGAGGGATCATCTAGTGATAATCTGTACTGGTGATGCCACATCAAAGATTACTACTTAAATCAAAAGCCCATCATGTCGGGGATGGCATAACCAACTGGACAGAAAACTGGCTGACTGACAGAAGACAGCGTGGTGTAGCAGATGGGGAGGTTTCAAACTGGAAATCAGTTTTGAGTGGGGTACCACAAGGATCAGCATTAGGTCCTTTATTATTCTGAATATATATCAATGACTTGGATGATAATATAACAAGCAACGTACTGAAATTTGCAAATGACACAAAAGTGTTTAGAACGGTTAACAATGATGGTGATAAACAACATTTACAAAAATTATATACTTTGATGTAAACTATAAAATGGGAGATACTGTTCTAGGTATTACCGTAAAAGAAAAGGACTTAGGAGTAACAATAAGTGCTGATACGAAAGTTTCATACAAGTGTGGTAATTGCAGCTTCAAAGGGTAATAAAATTCTTGGGTTGATTAGGAGAAATATAACATACAAGGAAAAAGCTAATTATACCTCTTTATAAAGCAATAGTTAGGCTTCATTTAGAGTACTGTATACAAGCTTGGAGACCATATCGTAAGACAGATATAAATACGCTTGAATGAATACAAAGGAGAGCAACTAAAATTATTCCAGAACTGAGAGACCTTAATTATGAAGAACGTCTAAAACAATGTGGTTTAACCCATTGGACCTTAGTTCCTTTTTGTGTGAAGTCTGGTTCCTCAGACATTTTGGCAAGACTTTGTGTTTGTCCTTTTTTGGGGCATAGCTCTTTTATTATTCAATTGTTATAATTGCAAGTTACATTTACAAGGGCATTGAGTACTCTTCACATTGGACATAAATATGCTTTCGTATATATGTGGGTAGACCCGCTACCATTTTGATATTTCACCACATGTCATATTCTGTGCTATAACTTTTCTATGCTTCATTTTTTATTGCTACATTTATTTGAAAAGTAATTGAATTTCATACAGATCGGTACCAAAATTGTTGTTATACCTGAAACATATGCTACATATACTAGACTACAATGGAAGCATACTTGACAAATCTACGAAGCAGAAATTAAGTATGGGTATATCGCTTTACGGAGTCTACCTTCAATGCATGTCATGCTGCAGTGCTGCAATTTACATGATTGTAAAAGTAATTTAATAAACTATCTACTGGTACCACATGTCATTGCATCGCAAATATTTTGCCCAAACAAGACTTGGTAGAGAAAATCTCTGCCGGTACATTATTTATACATTGGACATATCATTGATTGCTGTATAACTTTTTACTATCAATATTTTACTGCTGCATCTTAGTTTCATTATAAAGGTCGGTGAAAAACTTACACATTGATACAAAATATCTCAAATTCTGATGGCTAGAATTAGAGCTTTGTGCAAGAATAAAAAGAGCTATACTTGATTCACAGCGTAATAACCTACATTTTTACAAAATGCCAGAAAGGGGGCGTTCCGAGACGACAACAACACAGAAAGTCGTGCCAAGGCAGTGAACAAAGTTGCATATAATTACATGCACTTCGATGTCTGAACCACTTTCTTCAAAGTTGCTATCATTGCAAACTTGTTCTACAGTTAAATGACTCGGACCAACAGACGCCATTTGAAAAATTTTAAAACTAAGGCAGCTCGAAATATGCGAATAACTCCGAAAAATCGAATTGGAACATTAGCCCAAAATACAGACAATTCATTGCCAATATGTTAATGCATCATGTTGAATGTGTTTCAAACAATCTACCAGAGAGCGCCTCTGGAATACACAAAACCACGACGCTGATGTTTTGGGGCGGGTTTGGCCAACTTGAGGAATCGGAACTCGGTCAAGCTTAGGTCTTATGTATTTCTCTGACTAGTCTTACAGGTTCACTTTTGGGTCTTATGTATTTCTCTAACCAGTCTTAGGGTCACTTGTGGGTCTTATGTATTTCTCTTACCAGTCTTACAGGTTCACTTGTGGATGTTATGTATTTCTCTTACCAGTCTTACAGGTTCACTTGTGGGTCTTATTACCAGTCTTAATGATGTGCACTACTTACAGACCTGTGCATGCAATTTCATGGCTTTCAGTATCTGGAAAGTCATTTTAAGTATTTTGGACTGACTTTCAATAACACTTTTGCCATGTTAAAACAATAATCCCACAGTCACACACATGATACTATATTGTGACGCATTATTTAAAATATGTCAAAATTAAGAAAACTCCAAATACAATTAACTGAAATATATCATGAATTTTGAAATGTATACTGATCCCTATGGTACCCCACTCAAAACCGATTTCCAGTTTGAAATCTTACCATCTACTATTACTCTCTGTCTTCTGTGTGTAAGCCACTTTTCTATCCAGTTGATTACATCATTACCTATACCATGGGCTTTTAGTTTAAATATCAATCTTTGGTGTGGCACTTTATCGAAAGCTTTCTGAAAATCTAAGTAGACAACATCCACTGGTGACCCGTCATCTACCCACTTTGTAATTTCTTCAAAAAAAAACACAAGAGATTGGTTAGACATGACCTTGCTTTTAGGAACCCATGTTGAGACATATTTATTAAATTATGTTTTACAAGGAATTCCACCATGTGGTCTCTAATTAATGTTTCGAGTAATTTACATATAACTGATGTTAAACTCACTGGTCTGTAATTTGCTGGCTTGTTCCTCGATCCCTTCTTAAATAGTGGCGTAATGTTTGCTTCTTTCCATTCTGATGGAACTATTCCTTCTTCTAGTGACAAGTTAAACAATTTTGCAAGTGGTGTACTAATTTGCTCAACAATTTCCTTAAGCAGTTTTGGTGGTATCCCATCAACTCCAGGTGATTTATTATCTTTCATCTTCTTAATTTTGTTTGCTATCATTACAGGAGTTACAAATAACTGCCCTAAAAGTTCTGATTTATTTCCCTCAAATTTAGTAATTGGAACTGGAAGTGAGCTGATATCTTCTGTGGTAAATAATGAGCTGAAATACTCATTCATGACCTCTGCCATTTGAAACCCCTCTGAAATTATGTTTCCCCTGTTGTCCGACATTATCTGGAATGTTCTGTTTACTCCTTACATAAGCATAGAAACCCTTGCTGTCATTTTTTATATTACCTGCCAATTTTTTTTAAAAGGTTCTTTTAGATTTCCTAATTTCAGTTGTAGCTAGGTTAAGTGCCTCTTTGTAATTTGCATAGTCTTCATCCTTTCTGGTACGCCTATAAACCCTCCACATAGTTTGCTTAAACACTATTTTTCTAATAGCTTCTTTTGACAAGTGTTTCTTTCTAGACCGTTTTACTTGGTTTTTCAAGGGAACAAATTTATCGATGATACTCTCAATTTCATATTTTAGAATATTCCAACATTCAATTGCGGTCTTATTCATCAGCATGTTATTCCAATCTAGCTTTGCTAAGTATTTTCTCATATCTTTATAGTTACCTTTGTGGAAGTTTCTCCTATACGTTTTTTAATTATTACTTTCTGATTTTACGTTGATGTCAAGATGTATTTGATTGTGGTCACTGTTACCCAATGGTTCATGTATTTTTATATTGTCGACTACTTCTTTTTGTGATGATAAAACTATATCTAATACATTTTCTCCCCTGGTTGGTTCTAGCACGTGCTGAGTAAGGAAGCTTTCCTGAATTAAAAAAAAAATTGTTGGTCATCACCCCCTGTACTCTCTAGAGATTTCCATTGTATGTGTCCATGGTTAAAATCTCCCATTATGATACATTCCCCTTTACTAATTTCCTTTATAGCGTTTTGTATTTTTGTGTTATCCGCTTCGTTTATGTTTGGACTTCGGTAAACTAATCCCATAGTTAATTTTGAATTTCCTGAAACTATTTTGCACCAAACAGCTTCATCGTAATCTGCTTCGCTTTCTAATTTTATTTCATAAGCCTGAATAGATTCTTTAACATATAAAATAACTCCCCCTCTCCTTCTTCCTATTCGATCTTTCCTAAACATTACGTATCCTGTCAATCCTAATTCAACATCTGTTATGTCTGTGTTGGCCCATGATTCGGTAATACCAATTATGTGAGGGTCAATATCTTCTACCATAATGTTTAATTCGTTTTTCTTATTTATTATACTCCTAGCATTTAAACACACGCATCTATAACCTGCTTCAGAAATGTTTTTCGGACATTTTGTTATTGGCTTATCTGTACTAGCGGCCTCTTGTCCTGCTTGAGGCATCTCTAAGTAACCCCCCTGCGCTTCTAGTTTAAATAGTGTTGACTATCAAAAATATTCGTTATGCTACCCATGCCACTGTCTACTGCTGCTGCTAGCCCTTCCGCAAATACTGCTGCCCCCTTTCCATTTAGATGCAGCCCGTCCTTCATGTACATATCAGCCCTTTCAACAAAACTTCCCCACAAATCCACAAAACCCACTTCCTCTTCTCTACATAGCTTCTCGACTAGCATGTTAATTGCCACCCCCCGGCAATTTCAACATCTATGACCCTTCCTTCCTATAACTGGTAGAATCCCTGACAGTATTACCTGCTCAACCCGCGTCTGCTTTAGTGTTCTGACCAAATTCCTGTATTTCCTAACTATGGCAGTTGTACCCTCCCTCTCTACGTTATTTGTCCCTACGTGTACTAAAACAGATCCACTCTTGCCCAAACCCACAATGTTTTCTACCCTCTCAGTTATTGCCTCTATTTTGGCCCCAGGCAAGCAAACTACAACGTCCTCTCCCTTGTTTAAGACTCTGTCGGTCTTCCTAACTATTGAGTCCCCCACAAACACCCTCGCTCTCTTTCTCACCCCCTCTATCACTGCCTCAGAATAGCTCTTCTGATGGATCCCCTCCATCACAGTCTGTCCTGCAGCCTTATCACTTGGTGACAGACTGTTATCAGGATCTCTCTCACGCATCAACATTTCACCTTTCCCTCCCGTCTCCTGGCTAACTTGTGCTCCCGTCGCCTTCCCTCCTGTCTCCCTCACTCCCATCGCCTTATCTATCGTCTCCTTCCCCCCCGACTCCTTCGCTACTGTCTCCCCCACTCCCCTTTCCTTCGATCCACTTGTCTTCCCTCCCATTTCATTCCTTCTCGTCTCCTTTCGTCCTGTCTCCCTATGTCCCGTCTCCTTCCGTCCTGTCTCCCTACGACCGGTCACCTTACCTCCTCTCAACCTCCTCCCAGGCTGAGGTGAGTTCACCCTAACATCTCTCTCGTCGTCTTCCCCCACTTTATCCACTGTCCCCTCACCAGAACCACTGGCACAAACCACCTGCTCCCTTCCCACCACTGCCACAACGAGCAGCCTCAGCTGTTCTAACTCCACTTCAAGTTCCTTCATCCTCGTACATCCCCTACACTCAAAACTAAAACTATCCGCCTGAACCTCAGCCCAGGACTTCTCACACCCGGACTTGACGAAGTCCACCCAGTTGCTGCAACTACTGCATATTAAATGCCTAGTGGCCTTTAAATGCCGTTTGCACGGCGCCATCACAAAATTTATACTTAATCTAATTGCTACGTTAGCCTTGAATAAGGCTGTTTCTGTGTTCAAAAGAACACTTTAGACTAATATACTTGCTAACTATGTCTTTTCTACTGAGCTCGCACGAGCAAAAAAAGCCTGCCACCTAGCGAATATGGAGAACACCGTGTAAACAAAACAACGAAGTCAGTGTAGACAAACTTACGTTAAAATCCTGCTGTTAATTTCTTTTTACCGAAATCGTTTACTACAACTATGTCAGATATCACCTTATGTATGTAATTTATGTAAATGTATCACTTTATCTAATATATATTTAACAATGTATACGATAGTTTGGTACACCAGTTTAATTTACGACCTGTAAACAAACTCCCAATTATCGCTCAATGAATTTGAGTCCAGGAAAAATACTGCCTCAGTTAACCAGAACACTTTCTTAATATATGTCTATAAGAAGTTTGTGTATATAGTATATGTATAATAGTAATACTCATTCTAACCAATATTCCACTGTTTCTGACTATTCACTATGCTATCTAAATTTTCGAATGGTAAACAACCCTATTAACGCTCACTGACTTCCCTGTCGGAGTCCGGAACTAACTTACTCTAAAATCCTGCCTCTGACTAATAATTAACAAAAACTGTTTTCTAATATATGTCTATGATATATTTATGTATAATATATATGCAATAGTAATACTTATTCTATTTGATATTCCACTTTTTTTCTGTCAATTCTCTACACCAATTTTAAGTCGCTGCTGCACCAAGATTCCGGAAGTCGCTGCTGATGTTTATTCCTCGAGAACATCATGCAGGAGACCCTTCATCTATTGGTGGAAGGCCAATATGTGACCTTCATTTTGTGAATGATATTGGCCTCATGGGAGACAGCGAGAATGAACTTCAAAACTTCACTACCCGATTGGAAGAAAAGGCTTATGGGATGGAAGGCAGCTTAGAGAAAAGAAAAATACTTGTCAACAGTACAACCAGGACACCCCCATTAATATCATGGTGAATGGTCAGAGACTAAAGGAAGTAGACTCTTTCAAATATCTGGGGTCCTCATTACGCAAAGATGGCACCTCGACAAAGGAAATCAAAATAAGGATTGCAGTGGCCATATGTGCTATGTCAACATCTGGAAGAGCAGAGAAATCAGCTTCTAAACCAAGCTTAAACTCTACAGAGCACTTGCTGTATCCATCCTCCTCTATGGATGCAAGAACTGGACTTTGTCAGCAGAGACAGAGAGACAGGTACAAACATTTTAAAAACGAAATGCTTCAGGAGATTCCTCCGCATGTCATACACTGAACACAAGACACACGAATATGTCCCTTGCTGGAAAGCAAGAGCCCTTGTTGGCAACAGTAACACAATGCAAGCTTTCCTGGTTTGGCCACATCATGCAAGGCATCCTGGAGGGTAAGAGACAATAAGGCCGCCAGAATTTATGGACAATTCACCTTGTATATTTACCCAATATTTACCACTATAACATGATACTGAAGATTACGTTTTTATTCACACACCAATTAAGCTCTTGCCTTTTCTTCCATGTTAACATGGCATTCAATGGCATACTCAGCACTAAGAGTACTGACGCTACAAACCCAATGTTAACCCCTCAGCCCAGCTCAAGGTACAACAGACTGTTTTTATAGCTGCTAGCTGTGACTTACCTCCAAATGGTATGATGACTACATTGTGCTTGTTGCATAGTTCAACCACAGTTAGCACCTGTTTATGGCTAACTGCAACAAAGATTTAAAACGTGTGGATTGGACATTT
Source organism: Lamellibrachia satsuma (assembly GCA_033239005.1). Taxonomy (NCBI): domain Eukaryota; kingdom Metazoa; phylum Annelida; class Polychaeta; order Sabellida; family Siboglinidae; genus Lamellibrachia; species Lamellibrachia satsuma. The sequence goes on along the minus strand of BSQZ01000068.1, from coordinate 1,332,843 downwards.
ATTTAGCTGCTGATATGTTTTGATGCCTTTAATTTGTCCTTCAATGATGAATAGGAAAGAAAGCTTTTTTTCCTATTGTAATTCTCTTTGAGAACATCTAGTGTTTGATGCATGCCTGGTCTGATGTTCAAAAACCTAATGACCAACAAGGATTGTTTCAAGGGACAGAGTCAAAGGCCTTTCCAGGTTTATAGCACATGACAATTTGTTTGGGTATAGTGATTCATTGCAAAACTGGCTTTGTAGTGTTTGACATACATTGCTTTTTTAAAACAACATACGTGACTGCATCACAAGGTTTCATTGTTTCATTGTAGCAGGGATTTATTCATTATAATAGTAATAGTGCTGTTGTGTGCGTGTACGTGTATGCAGTGCGAGTGCGTGTGCTTGCATGCATGTCGATACACTCTTGCTCACTGAAGTATGACCACCTGTTTTAAAAAAAAATTATGATTTAAGTTTTAAAAAAGTTTAATCTATGTTGTGTCTACAAAACTATTAAAAATAAACAGACACATTTGTAGACAGTAAAAGGAAGCATGGTGTTTCAATATTTGCAGCCTTAATAATGTTTTTGTTGGCTTCCATTTATTTTGTCGCTGTTTTGTATCACTAACAAAGAAGCGGTGCATGTAACTCCATCACCACTCAGTAGACTTTTAGCGTAAAGTCTTGTGGTCAGATGAGAGCTCATTTCTCCAGTTGAGAATAACAAAGATTTGTAAGAAAACCAACAAATGAGAGGTACAGTCCATGCTGTACCATGCCAACAGTTAAGCACACATCCCCGGTAATGGTCTGGGGTTGCTTCGCAGGGAACAAACGTGGGTCTCTCCACTTCCCCCGAAATGGGACAACCACGCAGTAATCTGAGTACAAACCAATTCTGAGTGACAAACTACTCACACAGATGACACCACAGAACTGTAAAATATTCATGCATAAGAAAGCTCCATGTTGCTATGTGTCATTTTGGCTCGCTAGTGCCACTATTTCGGTTCTTCCTTGGCCAGGTAATGTGCCTGACATTAACACTATAGAGAACATGTGGCTGCACATTAAGGACCACAATGCAACAAAACAACCCAGCTCAAAGCCAGAGTTGATTGAAGCAACCAAACACGTCTGGTTCTTTGAAATATCATGTGAATACTGTGAAAATCTTACTTTGAATATACTGTGATGTATCGAATCAGAAACAACCGTTACAGCTGAAATAGTTCACACACACACGCATATATATATATATATATATATATATGTGTGTGTGTGTGTGTGTGTGTTTACTCTTACTCAAAGTTTGTGAGACCCAACATAATTTATATTGTTTTAAAAGCTTACTCATCATTTTCCTGAATAAAACACTGGTGGTAATACTTCAATAAACAAGACCTGTACATACATAAATATATATATATATATATTATTATACTCTGTACTATATATTATTATACTGTGTACTATTATTGTATAATTTTTGTAGTGGTGGAAATAAATTCAATTCAATTAAAAATTCAATTCAAAACATACACACGTACATACAATAACATGCCTTACAACAGTTCAGTATCCAATTCATGTCCATACCATAAAAATGTTGTACACTGCAACACATCTTCTACACCATAACAATAGTTACATACTATTACTTTGATAAAATATCATAATTACTACACCAATATTTAGTAAAATGGTTGCATCAATGTATAAGCAGGCATGTTGAAAAAATTTCAATGCAGCCAAAAGAATATAATTCCCTAGCTGGATCTCTGTTGCTGATCATTTCTCAGATTTTTAAAAATTAAAACAGCATTATCATTGGTAGGTTTTAATGGCGTATCGGGATACGAACCAACAAATTTAGTCTTCTGCCAAAATCAGAAGGTTTAGAATATCTGAATACACATCCAAAGGTAAAAAGGTAAAGGTACGTTGTTATATCGTGTGGCATCCAGTCCATAGGACCACTCTAAGTGTTTTACACTTCACCACTGGCACACCTGTTCCTTACAACACCAAATTAACTTTTTTAGGAAGCATTCAGCCATGCTGCAGCTGCAGTCACTGCGTGAAGACTACATGTTCAAATATATCCACCACTGTATATTAGTGTCTAAGCCAGGTACTCATTTATACAGCTGAGTGGACGGAGGCAATGTGGAATAAACTAAATTGTCCAAGCTTTGAAATTGCAGCAAGTGGATTTCAACCCAGGTTTTTTGATGTTCTAACCACTACAATATTGTTCCTCATAAAGATATAAAGTTGTAAAGTATATCATTTGTACTCACTTGGCCACACTACTAGGTCGGGGATTCGCTTGAATTTACCTTCTCGTAATATAAAGACTTCATGCAAAGTATGTCCTGAAAACATAACAGTTTATTTCATTTGCTAACTCGTAGAGCATCATAAACGTTGGAATTAAATTTGAAACTAAATAACACTGAAGACTGAAATGGCACAGGTACCAACAGATATCAAGATTGAGCACAATATTAATTGGTACGGTTGCAACATAAACACTTCACTATCCCAATTACAACTTAATGTGGTTGGTCATGGCTATTCTAAGCTGTTCTGAAATGAGTAGGTTCAGTAGAATAATGTGTTAACAGATAATAGTTGAAATAAAAAAGTAATATTCCAGATGAATAACACTTAAGTGTATTTTGTAACATTTCACAAAACTAATTTTTGTAAATATGACAAAATACAACACAAAATACAAGTTTATATAATTGTGAAAAACACTTGAAGTAAACAATGACATTATATATAAGTATGTCAGAGTCACACCTTCTATCAATTGTTACATACCTCCTTGATCTTTTCATTTCTCGCATTTCAACATTGCATGTTTTATGTATTAACAGAATCACTTTGGGCCAGAGCTAGTGGATTTTATTAAGTGGTTTATTCACTTAACCCTTTAGAACATATCTGGTGGTATCCAGCTGATCTGTCTGGCTTTGTGGTCCGGCCATACCTAGCCACTGACTACTGTATAATGTTGCTATATATAGCATTTGAATCCTTAGTTTATATGCAACAGGTGTATTTGTTGCATGGCTTTATCAAAAGTTTTTGTGTTAGCGCCATATAAAAATATGAAGTGCGTGTCTTGGGGATTAATTGAATGAGATACTACTACCATGTGTCCTGAGATCAACTGAATGAGATACTACTGCCTACCATGTGTCCTGAGATCAACTGAATGAGATACTACTGCCTACCATGTGTCGTGGGATCAACTGAATGAGATACTATTGCCTACCATGTGCTCCTAAGTGTGTGTCTTGGTGATCAGCTGAATGAGATACTACTGCCTACTATGTGCCCTGAAGTGCATGTCTTGGGGATCAATTGAATGAGATACTACTACGTGCCATGTGTTGTGGGATCAACTGAATGAGATACTACTACGTACCATGTGTCGTGGGATCAATTAAATGAGATACTACTGCCTACCATGTGTCGTGGGATCAATTGAATGAGATACTACTACCTATCATGTGTCGAGGGATCAATTGAATGAGATACTACTACCTACCATGTGTCGTGGGATCAACTGAATGAGATACTACTACCTACCATGCGTCGTGGGATCAATTGAATGAGATACTACTGCCTACCATGTGTCCTGAGATGAACTGAATGAGATACTACTGCCTACCATGTGTCCTGAGATCAACTGAACGAAATACTACTGCCTACCATGTGTCGTGGAATCAACTGAATGAGATACTATTGCCTACCATGTGCCCCTAAGTGTGTGTCTTGGTGATCAGCTGAATGAGATACTACTGCCTACTATGTGCCCTGAAGTGCGTGTCTTGGGATCAATTGAATGAGATACTACTACGTACCATGTGTTGTGGGATCAACTGAATGAGATACTACTGCCTACCATGTGTCGTGGGATCAATTGAATGAGATACTACTACCTACCATGTGTCCTAAGATCAACTGAATGAGATACTACTGCCTACCATGTGTCCTGAGATCAATTGAATGAGATACTACTGCCTACCATGTGTCCTGAGATCAACTGAATGAGATACTACTGCCTACCATGTGTCCTGAGATCAACTGAATGAGATACTACTGCCTACCATGTGTCCTGAGATCAACTGAACGAAATACTAATGCCTACCATGTGTCGTGGGATCAACTGAATGAGATACTATTGCCTACCATGTGCCCCTAAGTGTGTGTCTTGGTGATCAGCTGAATGAGATACTACTGCCTACTATGTGCCCTGAAGTGCATGTCTTGGAATCAATTGAATGAGATACTACTACGTACCATGTGTTGTAGGATCAACTGAATGAGATACTACTGCCTACCATGTGTCGTGGGATCAATTGAATGAGATACTACTACCTACCATGTGTCGTGGGATCAACTGAATGAGATACTACTACCTACCATGTGTCCTGAGATCAACTGAATGAGATACTACTGCCTACCATCTGTCCTGAGATCAATTGAATGAGATACTACTGCCTACCATGTGTCCTGAGATCAACTGAATGAGATACTACTGACTACCATGTGTCCTGAGATCAACTGAATGAGATACTACTGCATACCATGTGTCGTGGGATCAATTGAATAAGATACTACTGCCTACCATGTGTCCTGAGATCAACTGAATGAAATACTACTGCCTACCATGTGCCCTGAAGAGTCTGTCCTGGGGATCATCAGTGAAGGAAATGCCAGTACGTTGCATCTCCTCGAGGAAGCCTTCGTTGACAAGGGGAGCCACAATGTCTGCTGCAGTCAACTCGGGCTATAACACATCATCACAAGCTTTCCACTGAAGGGCATACATTGCAGCTAATGTCATTTGGTCTTAGAAATAGTTTAAAAACCGAGAGTTGCTTCTTTAGCCAGGTGTTTGTGCTGGGCTGATGTTTCATTAGAGGTCAGCCAAAAGTGTTACCTTTTATATATGCATTTGGACATGTAGTAGTACAGTATTCCCTGCCTTGTATGGACCCTGTGACCATCGGACAACTGCTATGTAAGGACAGTTTCGCAATGTACCAACTTGTAATAATAGCCATAAAATAACATAACATCATTAACCACACTAAACATTAGTAATAACATAACATTATGCTAAAGCCTAATCTTGTGACCGGCATTGACATTACCAGTGTGGCGGCTGGCGGCTGAATCGTTAACAGTGAAACATGATGACAACATCGCCATTCGAACATATATAATACACCAATTACACATGTCAACTACTAATACACTACTGTGCATAACAAACTGTTATTAAACATACAGCTATGCATAGCCAGACATAAAAACATTAATTCTTTACCACCACAGAACAAATTTGTCAACAATTGGTGAGGAATGACCATATACATGTATACAGCCTGTAAAATAAAATTTCACAAAGGTGTAATGAAATATAATACATGACATTATCATTAAATTTATGTATACAATTGTTTATAAATCAACATGACTACTTATTAAATGTTCAACTTAAAAAAAGTATGTAACAGTATTAAAGAATCAATATTTAACAACGTAACTACACAAAATGTGTCACTGAATGCCGAAGTGTTATGCCTTCTGTGTGACAAGTACACAGGCATGTGGCTGCTGTGTGACATATACACAGGCATGTTGCTGCTTTGTTACAAGCACACAGGCATGTCACTGTTGTGTTACAAGTATGCATGCAGATGCTGTGTTACATGTAGTGTTAAAAGTACACAGGCATGTGGCCATTGTGTTACAAGTATACAGGCATGTGGCTGCTGTGCTAAAAGTACAGAGGCATGTGGTTGCTGTGTTATTCATACACAGGCATGTGACGTAGATTCCCATAGAGAGGCACATGGTTGCTGTGTTACACATACAGATATGTGATTGCTGTCACAGAGGCATACATGTGACTGCTGTCACACATACAGAGGCATACATGTGTGATGTTTTCATTGCTGACTTACTTGTGCAGGTTGTTGATGCTCTAGACTGATGCCGACTGTGTTGATCATCCAGTCTCTGAGGGCTGGCATCACAGTGTTGCTCAGTCGGTATCTAATATGTCAATCAATGGTCAAATTGCAATGTCAATGAAATTGCTAAATGAGACATAGATAAGTGCATGTGTGCGTGTGTGCATGCATGCGTGCGTGCGTGCGTGCGTGCGTGCGTGCGTGCGTGCGTGCATGCGTAAGTGATTGAATGATTTCGTGACATGAGAGAGTTTATTATAAGTCAGTGAGGTGAGTGAGTGAGTGAGTGCATGCATGTATATAAACAGGTACAAGACGTAGTCAAGCTGAAGTATAAGTGTTTACTTTGCTTATAATACAGTGTGCGGCCACCAAAACGCCTGAAAGAATGTGGTTTAACAACTCTAGAGACAAGGAGGTTAAGAGGAGATCAGATTAAAGTTTTTAAGATATTGAATGGGTATGAAAATATTGATAGAAATATGTTTTTCTCACTCAAGAAGGATAGCAGAACTAGAGGACGAGGTAAAATTAGTAAAGGATCAATGTAGATTGGACATCAGGAAGCACTCGTTCTCACAGAGGACAATAAATGAATGGAACAAATTGTCTACAGATTGTGTAACTGCTAGCAGCGTGAATATGTTTAAAAACAAGGTTGACACATATCTCAGGAGGGCGGGTTATAAGTAGATGAACATTGTTGGGCTCTCGATAAGCCAATGGCTTCCTTGTCCACTTGCCATATGGGCCTTTGGCTTGGATGGCAAATCTTGTTAAATCTTGTTAATGGTCAACTGATAGGTCTAATGGTTCAGAATGTACAAGTGTTTGCTGTCACCTATCCTTGTCAGTTTGTTCCCGGGGTTTATCATGGCACACATAAATAACTTATGCAAGGTGTTCAAGCCAGAAACCACCATCAGCTTTGACATCAAATCTGCAAATGACACAACACTCCACTATGTTGAGAAGCTAGAACTCTCCATTGAAAAAAATCAAATTGCCTGTATCAAATGGGGTATGAAAATCTACTTCTCGAAATGGAAGGTCAGTACTTCATATTGTTCTGGAAGGCGAAGAATTCACAACTGTGGTAGAGTTCTGTTTCTTAGGTACTTAGCATAGTGCCATCTACAAAAATTTGTTTGTTGACACATAGACCTAGCATCGGTAGCCGTTGACAGACTCAGATATGGCATATTTTTTAACAGGCATTTTTTAGCTCAAGTTCCTGAGGATATAGGTGCTACAGAAGTTCATTATTATTAACAAGACTGATAGCCCACTCGACTACATAGGGCCCTTGGTCACTAATAGTAATCTATTAATTTGTATAGATATGTGTTGCCTGTGGACTATCAGGTATTACCAGGACAGACAGATTGCAAAATATCCAAATCAGAGGGGACACATTCACCCCTGAATCCATCACAGAATAAATGATGTCATCACACACAGAAGAACCTGGTGGTGGGCACGTCTGTCATATACCAAGAGATTTAATACCATTGTTAGCAAACATTCTAATAATATTTCAAAGGACAGCGGAAGAGAGAAAGGCCACTGAAGAGGTGGAGTGACCAGATCAGAAATGATACTGGGCTCCTGCTGTTGACTGCTCTAAATAGAAGTTTTTAGAACAGGACACCTTCATGTGAGGACAGCGAGGGGGTCAATATGGCCTACGCATTTAAGTTAAGAATCTAAGACATGAAACAAAGATGTCATCCAAACAAGTCAAGAAATCCAAGAGTTTTTAATGAAACCAAGACAACTTACCATGTCATCCAGATGTGGAATTCAAGTGCTACCAAGGTTAGAAACTTTCTGTTTAATAAGTGAGGAAAGTGGTCAAATTCATCAAGATTGGTTTGATAAAATTATGAAAAACACAAAGCACACCTAGCATAACAATGACAACAATTAATTAACAATTACTTTGGAATTAAGTTCTTGGTCATATAGTGGAACAAAAGGCAAAAGATAAGCAAGTTTATGCAGACAGCCATTCTATCAATTGTTCACAGAACTTAAGAAGTTTATGCAGACAGCCATTCTATCCAGGGTTTGAATTTAGCGGGGGTCTGTGGGCCCCTAGATTCATTGCCAGACCTCCAATAGTTCCAAATTTGGGAGTCCGACTGCCCCTGATATTTGGCCAGAAAACAACGATATCAGTGAATTTCGAAAGCACAACACATGTGCATTATTTAATTTTACGAATCCCAGTCAAACGTTTGCCGTACTTTGAAAGATGAACAAACCCATTTGTGAGCGATTTTCTGAATGCTACAGAATTTTGTTGTTTTATTGAAGAAAAACAGATAAGGTGATTGAACAGTTTCAAGATTGGATCGTGAAATGTGATGTGCCAGGCAGCCAGGGAGAACACTATGGAAATAACAATAACTGTACATAAAAAAAACATACCCAAAGCAGATACCCCTAAATTTTCGCTCAGTCATCGAATGAAAGATCTAATAAAGTAGTAAAGAAAACATTAACTTTAAGGAAGTGATGTGAAAGTACTGTACTTTGAGGAAGTAATGTGAAAGTACTTGGAAAAAAATTCACTCATTGAACAACCACAAAGGTAGTTATTTTCTACCTGTTTGACAAAGACGGACACAGTGGTTTCATCATCGCCAACTGTTTCCATCTTTGTTGCCAGGAAGAAAAGCCAATTGGTACACCAGAGGCCACTGATGCAATGAGGCGAAGGAACACAGAAACACGCAAATGGGAGGAGATACTGCCAGACTGCTCCCAAAGTTAGCATAATAAAAAATAGATACAGCTACTCAGTCCTCTGCCAGAGTCAAATACTGTTTGTTGACTGACCTTCTTCCTACACCTTTATTATTTAATGTTTGTGATTGTTTGGTGAGCGAAGTTTGGTGAGGTTCTGACAATGAATTATTGTCACTCAAAGGTGTCCTTTTCTCAGTTGTATTCTTGGAAGTTTTGTGGTCGATAATTATTCTAGGCTTTTGTAGCTATTATTTAACTTGTAATACTGTAGCAGATTTCAGAACTTCACAGCTAATTTTCAGTGGGAAATTTAAAATAAAAAATTTAATTTTCCTCACACACACACACACACACACACACACACACACACACACACACACACACACACACACACACTTTTTTTTAAATGGGAGACAGTAAACTAAAATATACAAGTAAATAAAATTTATATTATGGCTTTTTTCATACAAACAACTTTGGGCCCCCAGTTTTGGTGGCGGACCCCTAGATTCTGGAAAGTGGGGGTCCAACTGGACCCCACTAATTTTGGGCTAAATTCTATCCATTCTACTCATTATCCACATAACTTATGAAGAAGTTTACGCAGACAGCCAAGATGGCCACCAACACAGGGAAATTGCTTGCTATGTCCGAAACACCATCCCTACTAAACAATGGACCAAACTAAACCAACCGGACCTGGAAACACTGTGTCTAATGATACGCCCTCCAAAGATGCCTCGGGATCATTCGCAAATAACAATTTGCACAGTGTATCATCCACCTGGGTCAAATGATCGGACAATGTTCTAGCAAAAAACCCTGGATAGGCAACAATTTCCGCTACCGCCAGAATGTGCTTCTTTCTGGAAACCAACGACTGTACAGACTGTACAGAAACAAGGCTAATCGTGAGAGAAAATCATTGTAACAAAAGTACTACCTACGAAAAATCCAGTCTCTCGAAAAATGTACACCCAAAACAATGGTGGAACAATGTGAAAGATCTTGTGGATGTTAAAGCAACTCTTTGGGAATTTTAATCTCTTTATAATGTACACAATTATTCATTAATCCTGTTAATATGGCTAATTCATGTAATTTTATGCATTTATTTTATTAGAATTAAGTTTTATTAATCATTATTGACCTTAACAATATATCGATAGCATAACTCCGCGTACGCGGAGTTTCCTGTTCCCACCAGCATTCAGGATCTGTATATGGCATGCTCATGAATATTCGGTAACGTCCGTCAGACTTCGGTTAGCTCCGCCGAGTTTATGGGGCAAGAAAAACGTGTGTGTATGGATTAGTTACCGCCATGTGATGTGAGCTTGACTGAGGCCGGTGAATTTATCAAAAGGAAATGTGGACCAGCTGCTGTTTATGTCACAGATTCAGCAAAGAAAAGAAGTGATAATCTATGAAACAAACAGAGAGTGAACATAGTGGCAGCCTAAAACACCCAAAAGGTATATAAGTTTTTCATGGTCTACACTGTAGACTAAAGAGTAGAAATCTACTAGTAGCTGAGACAGAACAAACTTAAACCTGGGTTTATTTGTTTTACTCAGGTGAAAAAGTGGCTTGCTGTTTATTTTACTGGATTCCATATTATTAGTAACCCATTTTTCAATCATCTGTATGTGTACATGTACAATATGATAACATTGTGATATATGTAAAATTGTTGACCATTTTATTTATAGTCTAAGAAATTTCTGACAAATAGCATGGCAATATTGAGGGAATAATGTCCATGACCAATTTTCTTATTTCAGCCCATCATTTGCACCATCACCAATAATGGCCAGTGGAGGATTGAGTTGCCCTGCTGAAGAAGCAGTTTCAGCAGAGCTGTGGGGGTGAAGCTAATGACAGCGATGCCAGTGAATTTGAGTTTGGAGAACAGTTCTCGAATGATGATGAGTAAGTAAATAAGTGTTTTGTCTTTTTTGGTGAGTAAATAGTGCTTAGATATATAGCCATGATGTTTGTTTTTATTTTCATGTGTATGTGTTTTGCCTCATAACATGCTTATTTTACTTCATAGGGTAGGTAGGTCTGAAATTTTTCCTGTTTTTAAACCTCTACCTTTGTTACAATTCCAGATAGAATTACACACATCTATCTGTTGCTCAAGTGATACCTTCCAATTCTATAACAAATATTATAACTTTTTAATTGAAATATCAGTTAACAAAATTAGGGCTAATCCTAATATTTTATCCGACATTTAAATCTAGGTAGTGTCGGGTTAACGGATACACACTTATCTCTAAGGCCCAGTACTAGTAGTAGTGTGCCTATCAATGTACAGCCCCAAATATTTCTCTACATAAAGGCAATCAGGACCTATTGCTTCTTTAAATCTAGTAAAATCCCCTGGTTCTTAGAAACATCAGTTCAATGAGCCCTGCCTTCAAGTAATATCTTCAAATATAATGTCACAAAAATACACAATGTCATGATTTCATAATTAAATTTATTTGACAGGCTGCATGTGAATATTCAACAACTAATCCATCTAACAAAAGTTATTTTGTGATGGCACCAAAATATGAAAAAAACATAGTAACATTTTTGTGTTTTTGTTAGCCTCTTCCTTTTCTGCCAGAAACAAGGGTTTAGAAGAATATACCAATGATGGTCTAGAGCCAAACACTTGGATGGCACCTTCTTACAACATTTTTCTCAGCACCTGTTGGCATCTCCACACAATTTCAATAGATGCACCGTTCTGGTGCATTCCCAGATAACGGGTGGTCATACCAGAATGATGGATGTTTTAATGCAGTTTTTGCAACAGTTTCTCACAGTTTGGTTCTCGGGTATATTCTGCACCGCATTCAGAAATATATATGTATAAAATTCTTAGTATCGTTCAAGTAAATTTTGCGATGTTACCTGCAGTGGTTATCAAGTAATTTTATGGTCTTGGTGAACCAGTTTTGGGGTCAAGAATTTTTTTTTTTAAATACATACACAAAGAGGCTTAGTTATAAATGACATTACACAACATGACATCCTTTTCCTGTGGTATTTTGTGGAAAAATTGCTGTTCTAGTAAAACCTGTCTTGGGCGACCACCCCTTCTGTACAGGCAAAGGTCTCTCAAGACAGGTGGTCTCCCATAGCAGGCTGCACGTAAAACAGTACAATGTATGTATGTATGATTGTGTGTCTGTGAGATAAGATACAAAGACATGGTGGCACACGTATACACCTGTATTGTGTTTACTTTATTGGCATTTTTGTTTCCTTACGTATACAGTGTATCAGAAACACAAAGAACTTGATTAAAATGTCCTAAATCATGCGCGTTTGCCTATACCGCACAACATAAATTGTCAATTAAATGCAACTCTTATAACACTTGTATATAACATAACAAAGTCATACAGACTTAATTTAATTAAACATTTATAATTAGCATTAAGTAATGTACTACACAACAACTAAATGGTGGAGATTAGTGGATAATGAGGTATTCCACCTGGCGGATAATGGGGCACTATAACTACTGTGATTGGTGGACCAATCTTACTTTCTTTCTCATCAAATTTCGACTGTTGGCGTGTTCTGTTCACTCATAATAGGTCAAAATAATGTTGATGTAATAGTCATTGGTTGTGTTTGGCAGGTAGTCACTCATTGCATGTACATTATTGTGCATATGATTGTGGTCGCCCAAGGCAGGTTCTATTGTGCCTCAATTTGCTCCTTTTGCAAGGATGTATTCATCTGGTGGGCAGCTCTTTCCTCCTTGTCCTGCCTTCTCCCTCTTCCCTGAGTTCAACGGGCTGCCCTAGAACTTCCCTGACTCCTTCAACCTCCAATGCCACCACATCGCCTTTGACCACGGTCACCACATCGTTCCCGGTCCCCTCCACCAGTTTTTGCCACAATGTTGAACTGAAATATTAACAAACATTCAAGTTAAATTACCATGGTAATATGCATAATGTGTTCAATCTTAAGAAAAAATCAACTGTGTGTGGACATATTTTGTTTAAGTATTAACTATCCTGTTCACAAGCTTATTTTGTTTGCACTTCTCTTTTTAAAAAATATGTGACATTTGAGAAACCATGAGCACAAATGGCATGTATGCAAACCAGCTCTGTGCATATGAGATGTATATGTAATATTTACTAGCTAAGAAAAAAATCAGGTTTTACCTATATGACATTTGCTCAAAATATTTAATGCACAATGGCTTATCATTTTGCCGCTACGTACCCTTAGATGTGTGTTGCACCAATTAGAACAAAGGCTTTGAATCAATACAAGAGAAGAGGGTAATTTCACAGCCACAGTAAATTTTGCCATCCCCATCACATTCCAACAATGGTGCGAAATACACCTCTTGCTATAGTTGCATATTCTGATATTTTAGGTGTGCACTTTTATTCAGTGCATGCCAAATAGTGTGCAATTGAGTTAGTGTTATTAACTGGAAAGGCGGGACACTTGCCTAAATACAGACCCATCTGACACCGACCGCTGCAGCCGCCACGCTGGCAGACAGATAGACGCGGTAGATGTTATAATTATACTTAACTGAAAGGTTGCCCGGCGGGCAGCATTAGGAAGCAGGATAAATAAACAATGTATAAGCTTCCTGCATTGATAAAAGTAGCTGTCAATATACATGTCTAAGAATTGCTGATTTAAAAAGCCATTGCTTGAATCAACTCACCTCGGAGACGGGCATGTTGACTGTGTGTCAGGTCACCAGTCTCTGTGTGCTTCACACAGCATGCGTGCATACTTATACTCGGGCTGCATAATTAATCATCCACATGGCAGCAAGCTCAAAATGTTCCATGTAAACAAAATTATTTATTGGCTTTTTTACGCATATAAGACCCAAATTGTACACAACTTGCAAGAAATAAGTGGCAGAGTAAGCACTTATGGGAAATTATCATGTTTTGATACAGAACATCTCGAATGTATTTTAGCTCACAAAGAATTTCTTTAAAGTAAAGTGTGACAATCTACAAGGCCTCGCTAACAATCACTGCACTGGCAACCTCAGTGTACTTGCCTCTGACATATGTGACTTATTCGAATCCGTGTCGAATGACTTTACTCCCGTCACCCAATACCTTCTTACCACCGGCAGCTGACGCCGCCATCCCAGATGCCTACATCATCAACGTCAGTGAAGTAGCCAAGTAAAGATAGGTAGATAGTCATGACTATCGTCAATGACAATAACGACCATGGACATAGTCCATGTAGTTCAGACAAACATCGACATTGTAGCGACGTAGGCATGTGACACGTTAACATAAGGAATCATGAGAAATACAAATTATAATCATGCGGAATACAAGTTATATAAATGTTGTAACTACATAATTAATGTTGTTTTAACATAACATGACCAACCACATCACACATTTATGCCACGTGTGAGTACACTTGCCCCGAGTCCAGCTTTCCTCACTCGCACTGCTATCAGCGGTACACTCGAGCGATAATTGGGCAATAGTCAATATTCACGCATATCACATTTTTATCCAAAGTTCGTTTTCTTAGTATTTCCAAAGATAATAATAAATGATACATGTATTAATTATGTAAGAATGTCAATTCAGTGCACTCAGATGTGTGTATCAGCATTATATATTTTGATATTTTATGCATAAAGATGACAACTTTTGAAAATTTCCCGCCATGGCATGAATGAATGCATAGTAAAGCTGACGTAATGATTATGCCTAAATCGTAATGGTTAGCACCTCTGCTCTTCTTGGATGTGTGAAGCATTTTCATAAGCTTCTCAACTGCTCATCAAACATTAATATATATATATATATATATATATATATATATATATATATATATATATATATGTATGCGTTGCCAAAATTTCATTTCATGAAAACAACACTTTGGAGTAGTCTTCATCAGGCATGACAAACAAAACATGACATGTTATCTCAATGAATTGCTAAAGACGCTAAACACAATGATGACCATCCTCCACATATAAAAGCTCTTCCAATTGCTCGTTCCAGACTGGTACCGCAGCATGTTTAAAACTTAAAAGCATATTTACAATTTCACTCAAGTGAGACACTAGACTCCTTCAATGTACCCACATTTAAAAATGGCATCATAAAAGTTATCAAGATCATCAAGGTGGCTACAATTGTAACAACTGTGATCACTGTACTTAACACCGGGTGGAACGCATATACTTATTAAATAAATTAAAACTCTGCCTCTGCAATAATTTTTTTCATTTGCCTTGTCTTAGAATCATTTAACGAAAAATCAAACCTAGATCTAGAATACCTGTCTCATGACTGCGCCTATCTGGCTGCATGAAAATCGACTGCCAATAATTTGCCAAATTTTTTCATGCTTTAGTTACTTCAACATCAAGTTATATTGTATATGTGCATGAACACATCTAGAATACATGAAGAAGTCAAGTCTGCCGTATGTGTGTGTTTTTCACTGATTTTAGAAACTCTTCTTATTGTGCACTGAGATTCAGTTACCTATAGCCAAACATTCCAGCTGCCAGCTGGTCATTCAGGCATGACCTAAGTTGCCCTGATAGGTAACCATGCTGGTGTATACTGTATACTGCTTGTCAGCTGCTCTGACTTGCCAACACGTCACGCCTGAATGCCAGTATTTGGAAGACCAAGATTGAACTCGGCATAGCTGCAAGGTTACCAACGAGACGCGGCTGCTGATCGGCCACTCACTAACCTGCCACACCTTCACCGTGCAAGAACATTTCAGCAGTCATACAGTCAGAACTGCATGAACATTTCACTGTGAAATAAGCCACATACATATACACCTCATGGCTGCAAAGGATGATGATGGAAACCTAAAAACAGATGAAGTGTTAAAATGCTGGGAAACATACTTGAGAAACATCTTAACATGAACTGGCCAAGATCATAGGAAGCACTTGACGACATTCCAGATAACGTCTCTGGATTGGTTGGACCACCATTCTGAATAGAGGAGTTACATAAGTTACATAAGGCTGTCAGAGCAATGAAGTCAAGGAAAGCACCTGGTGCTGATCACATAATGGCTGAAGCTTTGAAAGCAGGAGAGAAGATGGCTGCGATGCTCCTGAAAATATGCAATGTAGCATAGCATCAGGAAAAGTTACCAACAGATTGGTGTAGTAACCTTAACCGTGACCTATCTCGTAACAGCCTGTGGTCTTTGGAGCACCTCTAACGATAATCGCACAATCTGTTTCCACCTTTGTCGGTCTTTTGTTGCCATTTGTGATTCGTAGAAGTGAAGGCCTGTACATTCTCTGATGTTGTCATTCCAGTTCTCTTTCTGCCTGCCTCTCTTTCTTTTCCCTCTCACTGTGGTCAGGATGTCTTCGTGTAGTCCAATGTTTCGACTGATTATCTTTCTGACTTCTTCATTGGTGACATGGTCTGTGTACGAGATGCGCAAGATGTTTAGGTAACTTCTCATCTCCAAAGCTTGTATTCTTTTTAATTCTGCTGTTAGGGTCAATGTCTCGCAAGCATATAGGAAGATCGATATGATACGTGCACGCATCAGTGTTATTTTGTTTTTCAGGGTGATGTTGTTGTTTTTCCACATTGGTTTTAGTCTTGCAATTGCAGCCGAGGTTTGTGCAATTCTTGAAAGGATTTCTGATTTTGGTCCTTCATCTGGTAGCGTTGCACCGAGATATTTGAACTTTCCCATTGACGAGTATCTGTTCTTGTATGCCATTGTTGATAGTCATGAGCTTCGTTTTCTCTGCATTAATTTCCATCCCATAGTCTGAAGAGGTTTTGTCCAGGCATTTCACTTATGTTGGCCAGTTCATCTCCTGCTATGGCATCGATGTCATCAGCAAATCGCAGGTTTGTGATCGTTCTTCCTCCAATGTTGACATTGCCTTTATGACCTTCATCTGTCATGATGCGTTCGAGGAAGATGTTGAAGAGTGTTGGGGAAAGAGGACAACCTAGCCGTACTCCGAATGTGGTGTGGAACCATTCCCCTATGGAACTGTTGAGAAGAACTGCGCTG
Organism: Lamellibrachia satsuma; assembly: GCA_033239005.1. Taxonomy (NCBI): domain Eukaryota; kingdom Metazoa; phylum Annelida; class Polychaeta; order Sabellida; family Siboglinidae; genus Lamellibrachia; species Lamellibrachia satsuma. The sequence continues at coordinate 1,316,044 of BSQZ01000068.1, read as the reverse complement.
CTGTCCTTTGTATACAATTGTTCAATGACATGAATAAGATTACGGCCAATGTTGTACTTTTTTATGGTTGCCCAGAGAGCTGAATGCCATACTCTATCAAAAGCTTTCTTGAAATCGATGAAATCATGATAAGTGTCTTGTTGGTGTTGTAGATATTTTTGGAAAAAAATTCAAACATTTAACAAGATTTAACAAGATTGCCATCCCAAACAACAAGTTCCAGATGGCAAAGTGGACAAGGAAGCCATTGGCTTATCGAGAGTCCAACAATTTTCTCATCTATGTGTAGCCCACCCTTATCAAATATCTGTCAATTCTATTTTTAAACATATTCACACTACTAGCATTAACACAATCATTTGGCAGTTTGTTCCATTCATTTATCACCCTCTGTGAGAAAGAGTACTTTCTCATGTCCAACCTACACTGCTCCTTAACTAATGCTGCTTTGTGTCCTCTGGTTCTACTGCCTTCTTTAAGTTTGAAGAACATATTCCTATCAACATCCTCATAACCGTTCACTATTTTAAATACTTCTATTTGGTCTCCTCTTAGTCTCCTGGTCTCTAGTGTTGTCAAACCACACTGTAATAAGCGACTTTCGTAACTAAGGTCTCTCAATTCTGGAATCATTTTGGTTGCTCTTCGTTGTATTCTTTCTAGATTGTCTGTCCTTTTTACGATACGGCCGCCATGCTTGAATACAATATTCCAAATGTGGTCATACTATTGCTTTGTACAGGGGTACAATTAGCTGTTTCTCCTTATACATGATAGTTCTCCTAATTAGCCCTAGAATTTGATTTCCTTTCGAAGCAGCAATCCCACATTGCTCTGAAACTTTCATGTCAGCACTAAATGTTACTCCTAAGTCCTTTTCTTGTGTGGTTCTACCTAGTACAGCATCCCCCATTTTATGCCCTATGTGTATACATTTGCACTTCCCAAAATTGAATAACATTTGCCATTTTTCTGACCATTTAACTAATTTATCTAGATCATCCTGTAAACTTTGTTTATCTGTATCATTTGTAACCTTTCTGAATACTTTTGTGTCATCTGCAAATTTGAGTACTTTGCTAGATATGTCATCTTCTAGATCATTTATATATATATATATATATATATATATATATATATATATATATATATATATATATATATATATATATATATATATATATATATATATTAAAAACAGTATAGGGCCTAATACTGATCCCTGTGGTACCCCACTCAAAACCGATATCCAGTTTGAAATCTCACCGTCTACTATTACTCTCTGTCTTCTGTGTGTAAGCCACTTTTCTATCCAGTTGATTACATCATTACCTATACCATGGGCTTTTAGTTTAAATATCAATCTTTGGTGTGGCACTTTATCGAAAGCTTTCTGAAAATCTAAGTAGACAACATCCACTGGTGACCCGTCATCTACCCACTTTGTAATTTCTTCAAAAAAACACAAGAGATTGGTTAGACATGACCTTGCTTTTAGGAACCCATGTTGAGATGTATTTATTAAATTATGTTTTACAAGGAATTCCACCATGTGGTCTCTAATTAATGTTTCGAGTAATTTACATATAACTGATGTTAAACTCACTGGTCTGTAATTTTCTGGCTTGTTCCTCGATCCCTTCTTAAATAGTGGCGTAATGTTTGCTTCTTTCCATTCTGATGGAACTATTCCTTCTTTTAGTGACAAGTTCAACAATTTTGCAAGTGGTGTACTAATTTGCTCAACAATTTCCTTAAGCAGTTTTGGTGGTATCCCATCAACTCCAGATGATTTATTATCTTTCATCTTCTTAATTTTGTTTGCTATCATTACAGGAGTTACAAATAACTGCCCTAAATGTTCTGATTTATTTCCCTCAAATTTAGTAAATGGAACTGGAAGTGAGCTGATATCTTCTGTGGTAAATACTGAGCTGAAATACTCATTTAGGACCTCTGCCATTTGAAATCCCTCTGAAATTATGTTTCCCCTGTTGTTTTCCAGTGGCCCGACCTTATCTCGAACGTTCTGTTTACTCCTTACATAAGCATAGAAACTCTTGCTGTAATTTTTTATATTACATGCCAATTTTTTTTAAAAGGTTCTTTTAGATTTTCTAATTTCAGTTGTAGCTAGGTTAAGTGCCTCTTTGTAATTTGCATAGTCTTCATCCTTTCTGGTACGCATATAAACCCTCCACATAGTTTGCTTAAACACTATTTTTCTAATAGCTTCTTTTGACAAGTGTTTCTTTCTAGACCGTTTTCCTTGTTTTTTCAAGGGAACAAATTTATCGATGATACTCTCAATTTCATATTTTAGAACATTCCAACATTCAACTGCGGTCTTATTCATCAGCATGTTATTCCAATCTAGCTTTGCCAAGTATTTTCTCATATCTTTATAGTTACCTTTGTGGAAGTTTCTCCTATACGTTTTTTTATTTTTACTTTCTGATTTTACGTTGATGTCAAAATGTATTTGATTGTGGTCACTGTTGCCCAATGGTTCATGTATTTTTACATTGTCGACTAATTCTTTTTGTGATGATAAAACTATATCTAATACATTTTCTCCCCTGGTTGGTTCTAGCACGTGCTGTGTAAGGAAGCTCTCCTGAATTAAAAATAAAAATTGTTGGTCATCACCCCCTGTACTATCTAGAGATTTCCATAGTATGTGTCAAAAATCTGAAAATCTGCTCAGTTGTACTTCTTCCTGCCCAGAAGCCAGCTTACACCACAGAGATGATGTTTTCTGCTAGTGGTTTTAGTCTATTTTGAATTACTTTTAGCATTACTTTACTTGGATGGCTAATAAGGCTGATGGTATGGTAGTTTTGGCACAGTTGCAGGTTACCCTTTTTTGGCAATAAGTGATTGTGTCCATGTTGTAGGCCATTCTCCTAATTTCCAAACTTTGTTGCATATTATTGTGAGTGCATCTATCATGGCTTCTCCTCCAGCTCTTATTAACTCTGATGGGATGTTGTCAATTCCTGCTGCTTTCCACCTCTTTAGAGATTTGACAGCTGCTTCTACTTCCTTTTGTAGTACTGGAAAGTTATCATCTTTACTTGTCTGAAGGCAATTTAGAATGGTTGGATCTCCATTTGACTGGTGGTTGCAAAGGTCTGAGCAGTATTCTATCCATCTATTACTATCTCCTTTTCTTCTGTGAGCATTTTCCCATCCTTGTCCTGTATGCTGCTGGTTTTTGGTAGTCTCTTCTTCGTGAGGTTGTTAACTATTTCGACTGCTCTTTTGCTGTTGTTCTTGTTGATGTTATCTTCTGTTTCACTACACTGCTCTTCAATCCAGTTTTCCTTGGCTTTCTTCAGGCCCCTCTTTATTGCATTGTTAATCTCTCTGTACTTAGTAGCACCTTCGGTGGTGGTCTTGTCTTTCTTCAGCTGTCTCCGTTTATCGCACATTTTTAGCAAGTTCGCACATTTTTAGCAAGTCTCCTGTGACCCAGGGTTTCTTTTTTTGGTGATGTTTTCCAAGGATCTTACTGGCTGTATCAGTCACTGCGGTGTTGAAATTGTTTTTCATAGTTTCTACATCTTCCTCGGCTAAGATAAGCGGAGCAAATTTCCCTCCTATCATTGCTTTGAACTCTTCTGTAATGTTGGGGTTTTTCCAAATCAAACTTTATCCTGGTATTCTTCAGTCTCCTAATCTTCTTCAGCCAAAGTCGAAAATCATCATTATCATGTCATGGTCGCTTCCAACATCTGCACCAGGGAAGCTCCATGTTTGTGCCCTGTTTATGCTTGACCAGAATCTGTTTTGAATCATGATGTAGTCAATCTGGTTACGGTGTTGTCCATTAGAAGCATGCCAGGTCCATCTTCTGGATGCTTTGTATGGGGCCAATGTGTTGGCGAATACCAGATTGTTGTAGCTGGCAAATTCAAGGAGTCTCAGTCCTCTCTCATTGGGGACAGTATTACAGAAGGGACCATAATTATCTTGTGCGTTGAATGGTTGGTGTAGTATGATCAGCCCAATGCACAAGAAAGAGTGCATGTTAACCCCCTAAAACTATGGAGCAAACTGACTGATATCCACATCTATCAAAGCAGCAGCTTGGATTCAGGAAGAACAAAGGTACAGTAGATGCTACCTTCATGAAAAAGGCAAATGAGCACCAGGTCCTGCAGCATTTCAATTTTGTGGACGTCAAGGCTGCATTTGATACTACCCTTGAGTGCTGAATAAGCGTCCCTATACGCGTATTTATTTGATGAAAAAAAATGCCACCTTATATGCACCTTATTTGGCACTATACTATTATTAAATTAAAACATTTGTGCCAGCCTATATTCTCTGATAATCGTGGCAAATTATGCAGGGCATAATTTTTAGCAGAGCAGTCCCTCTCACTCCCTATCTAGTGCTAATCAATCATCCACGGAGCGGTTTACCGCTTGCGCTAAAATCGCTTGCTCCCAACTACAGTTGCATGTGGCGCCCTCTGATGGGTTTCATCCTTTCAAACGACAGTCGTGAATTTAACGGGATCCCGTGCTTCTGAGGATCCTATATTAGTCCATTAGAATTCCACGGTTAGATGAATCCGTCAGAATCTTTAGTTCTCGGGAGCACGACATGGTATATTATTAGTTTAAACGCCTTTATCATCGCGTAAATCGACCGTAAATGGCCGCCGTGCACAGCACCTCAAACCGGTCGTAACCGGCTGGCGGCGGTTTCCCCTGAAACGGGCTTGCATATTCAGTTCAAAAAAACTTTAATGTCCATTTTAAAATGGAAAATACCCCGGTTTTTCAGATATAAAATGCGTTTACTATATCTACAGTGACACGAATACGCACAAAGTTTATAAATATTCGCCAGAAAAAAAAATACAGGCGATCCACGTAGTTTTCTAGGGATGCCTTGGCTTCGCGTCGAGTAAAAAAATTGTTTCGGCGCTAAAAAGACAAATATACTAGTGATTTTTTTGCACTGTACTATTATTTGTTTTAAACAATTTGACCCCCTATACTGTTATTTGGCACTATACTATTATTATTCAATTTGACCAATTTGCCACCCTATACTGTTATTTGGCCTATACGTTTATTCGGCACTCAAGAGTATCTGGAGAGGGGCATTGTGGAAGATGTTGAGATCTATCGGGGTGGATCCCAACATTATATCACTGATTGACGTTGTGTATGATAATGTTGCATGGGCAGTCGTCGTCAATGGTCAACTGACAGAATGGTTCAGAGTGGGAATAGGAGTGAGACAGGGCTGTTTGTTATCAAATATCCAGTTCAGCTTGTTCCTGGAGTTCGTCATGGCAGACCTGAAGAGCTGATGCAAGGAGTTCAAGCGTTGACATCAGATATGCAGATGACACAACAATTATGTCAACCGTGTTTGAGAAACTACAAGTCTACAACTCTCAATTGAAGAACCTCAAGCTGCCTGTAGGAAAGGGGGTATGAAAATCAACTTCTCCAAATGCAAGGTCATCAACCTCATCAAACAATCATACTGTTCTGGAAAGCAAATAACTCAAGACTGTGGGAGAGTTCTGCTTCTTGGGTAGCATAGTGTCGTCCTCGGAGTGAGATGTTAGTTGACGCATAAGCCCTAGCATCAGCAGCCTTTGGTACACTTAGAAATGGCACATTTTCCAACAGGGGCATCACTACAAAGCTGAACGCCAGATTATATGGAGCCCTTATACAGTCAATAGCAATCTATGATGAGGAAGCTTGGATGCTACGACCACTTGGACGGCACAATCTACTGAGGTTTTTGAAACACCCTGCCTGTGGGCTATTACAGGTGTTACCAGGGCAGCTTACAAAATATTAAGATCAGAGAGGACACCTTTACCTCTGAATCTATCACAGATGTCATCTGGCACAGAAGACTCAGGTGGTTTGGGCACATTTGTTTTATGCAGAGATAACATCATTAGGCAAACATACCAACAAGACTTAACAGACAGTGTAGGAGAGGAAGACCACTGAAGAGGTGAGGTGACCACATTAGGAATGATACTGATCTCCTGCTGTTGACAACAGAGCGACATGCCATAAATAAAACAGAATGAAGGAGTGCAACTTCTGAGAGGACAGCAAGGGGTTATTATGGTCTATGTATTTAAGTCAAGTAAGTCCTGACCGATATTTATACTGAACAAAATAATTTTTTAATCTCTGCTACTCTGGTACTAATTTATTTGTGTTAATTTTAAACATTTACTTTGAACTCGGCCGTACTGACTTAACGATGAAGGATGTGAATTTGGTTGTTATTGTTTTCCCTCCAATTTTAATGAAATTTGGTACATATGTTGGACCTGTTATTGTTCAGGCTTGTGAGTGAAATTTTTTTACTAGAGTTATTGCATATTAATGATAACAAATTATAAAACTATCACATTACCTCTTAACACGTATGTAGGCATAACTTTGGCCCTAATGGTGCCCTAATATTCATCACATGGCAAACTGTATGTATATATATCTTTCGTTCTAATGGTGAGAGTGCTGATTTTGGTCTTAAAAGTATGGTAGGTAATCGTTAAAAAAAATTATTAGGAAATCGTGTTATTTAGTGTAAACTATATATATTGTAACATATGCCGACCGACCAAACGTGTTGAAATGAAGAAGACGCAATTTTTAAATCGACGCTTACAACACTCGACGTCGCTGGTCAGTGCACTTCCCGAATAGCTTTCGGCAAGTTCCGAGGTCGCGACCGAAGGAGGCGGAGCTTGTATTATGTCAATGCCTGTCACTGATAAGCAACATGGCTTCCACAGAAACAGACGGTTCGTCAAGGGAGTTGGAGGTACTTTCTTCTTCTTCTTCTCTTCTTCCATATAAGCTCAGGACTTCTATGTTAGCCACATATAAATTCCTCTTCGTGCCCGGTGGCACATAAGGCATCAACAAGAGAGCGCCACTGCTGTCGGTCTGCAGCCCATTTGGTGATGTTATTCCATGTCAGGCCGCATTCTTCCATCTCCTTAGCCACTGTACGTCTCCATGTTTCTTTTGGGCGACCACGTCTCCTTTTTCCATCTGCTGTCCAGCGTAAGGCTGTCTTGGGCAGTGCGCCAGGTGACATTCGGCACACGTGTCCAAGCCATCTCCATCGTCTCTTCTTTATCTGAGTGGCCAAGGCTGTTGCATCTGTTTTGCGGTGCAGCTCTTCATTAGTAATGGTGTTGGGCCAAAATACTCCTAGGATCTTCCGTAGACACTTGTTTTGGAAGGTCTCAAGATTGTGTGCTAGCTTGGCTGTCAGTTTCCAGCACTCGGAGCCGTAGAGAAGTACACTGAGAACATTACTATTGTACAGTCTCAGTTTTGTTCCCAATCTCAGTTGCTTGGATTTCCAGATGGGCTTCAGAATAGCGAAGGTCTGACTTGCCTTTCTGATCCTAGCCGTGGCATCTTTTGCAGAGTCTCCATCTGTTGTGATTTTGCTTCCCAGGTATGCAAAGTCCTGAACGTCTTCCAAAGCCTCACTGTTGTTTATGTTGTTTATGGTGATGGGGTTATCTGTCTTGTTGTTGATCCTCATCAGTTTGGTTTTTGCTGTGTTGAGCTTAAACCCAATCTGTGGTGCTGTTCTTGTGAGTTTGTCCATCTTTTCTTGCATGTCCTTGTGCCTGTTAGACAGCAGTCCAATGTCATCTGCATAGTCCAGGTCTTCCAAGATCGAGGTAAGTGTCCATCTGATGCCTCTGTTTCCATTTTTGGTGGTTTCTATCATCAGCCAGTCGATGACAAGGGTGAAAAGAAATGGTGAGAGAATGCATCCCTGTTTTACTCCAGATTTTACGCTAAAGCTGTCTGACATGTGAATGTTACAGGCGACTTGACACTGGACGTCTGTGTAAAGTATCTTGATCACATTTACCATCTTCTGTGGGATCCCGTAGTGACGTAATATTCTCCACAGGGATTCTCTGTGAAGGCTGTCAAAGGCCTTTTCAAAGTCAATGAAGGCAATGTAGATCGTACTGTTCCATTCCGTGCTTTGTTCCAAAATCTGCCGTAGCGTGAAAATGTGGTCGATGCATGACTTTCCTCTTCTGAAACCGGCTTGTTCCTGGCGGAGGATTGTATCTGTAGCTGCTGATATTCTCTTCAGGATTATGCGGCTGAAAATCTTGCATGTCATTGATAACAAGGTTATGCCCCGCCAGTTGTTACAGTTCCCCAAGTCACCCTTCTTTGGTAGCTTGATATTCTCTGGAAGATCTGGCAGAGGATTCTGGGTGTTTCTTGTTCATCTGCTTTCAACATTTCTGCGCAGACGCTGTCGCTTCCTGGTGCTTTTCCATTCTTCTGGGCTTTAATGGCTTCTCTGACTTCTGCTTCAGTGATTTGGTCGAGGTTGATTTCAAGGTCATCTGCTGCCTCCGGGATGTCTGCAAGTCTGGGTGGATCTGCACGATTGAGAACCTGTTGGAAATGCTCCTTCCATCTCTCTATCTTCTCTTTCTCGACTGTGATTATCTTTCCATCTGCATCTTTCAGTGGGAGATTCTGGTTTGGACCTGTATCTCCTTTCAGCTTCTTGGTTATTTGGTAGAGTGACTTCATATCCTTTCTTCTTGCTGCTGCTTCTGCGTCTTCTGCGAGGTTTTCAATGTAAGTTCGTTTGTCTACTCTGGTACTCCGTTTTAGTTCTTTGTCTTTTTGTGAGTATTCTCTTGAAAGTCTTTCTTTGAGTCTTGGGGACTTTGTGGTGAGCAGCTTTTTCTTTATTCCTTTCCTTTGGTCTATTTTGTCCCAAGTTGATGTGGAAATCCACTGCTCTTTCTTTGCTCTTCTGTAGCCTAGCACTGCTTTCCCTGCTAGCTCCATGGCCATGTTGAAACTGTGTATAGTCATCTCTGTTTCCTCCTGCAGAATATCAAAACTGTTCTTCAGAGCAATTGTGAACTGTTGCTTGGTTTCTGGGTTTTGTAGCTTGGTGGTATCAAAACGCTCTTTCTTCTTCTCTCCTGTCTTTGCCTTTCTCAGTTTCAGTGCAAGTTTTCCTATCAACAGGTTGTGGTCGCTGCCAGCATCAGCTAGTCTCCTTGTTTTGACGTCTTGTAGAGAGCGTCTCCATTTTCCATTAACAAGGATGTGACCTATTTGACTCTCAGTTCTGCCGTCTGGGGATCTCCATGTCAGCTTATGTATTGTCTTATGTTGGAAGAGTGTCCCTCCAATCACGAGGTCATTCTCCCCACATATGTCACACAATCTGCTGCCGTTATCAGTCATTGTACCTGTTCCGTGTTTGCCCATGATCCTTTCCCTGTTAGTGTTGTCGCTCCCAACTCGTGCATTGAAATCTCCAAGAACCACTAGTACGTCGTGTTTGGGGATGTCTTCCAAAATTGACTGAAGACTGTCACAGAAGTTATCTTTTTCTTCTTTTTCTGCTTCCATCTGTAGGTGCGTAACAGGTTACCACTGAGAGTTTGATAAATCTGGACTTAAATCTAGCATAAAGAAATCGTTCAGTTATTGGTTTCCATTCAAGAAGAGTGTTACCTTTCTCATTCTGGATGATCAGGGCTACTCCCTGTCTATGCTGGTTGTCCTCTCTGCCTGACCACAGTATGGTGTCTCCTGTCGCCAGTTGTCGTTTTCCAGCTCCAGTCCATCTAGCCTCCATGATACCTAGAAGGCTGATTTTGTATTGGTGCATTTCCTGGAGAACCTGTGCCAGTCTTCCTGTCTGATATAGTGTTCTCACATTCCAGCATCCGATGTTGATAAAAGTTTTGGGTGTAAAGAGATCCGCCATCGGGGTGAAGACTTCCTTGCGGGTTTGGTCCCCATCCTTCATAAGTCCAGTTGCCTGTACTGTTTCTCTCCTACCGCCCGGTGCAGTTTTCTCTCTTGTTTCAGTTTCCGTAGCTAGGCTGTTTTTACGGGGTGGGGTCGCTGGCCCCACGCCCAACCCTCCTCTTTTATCCGGGCTTGGGACCGGCAGGAGATTCTCCTGACGCGCATTTGCTAAAGCGCCATTTTGGCAGTTCCGTAGCCATTTGGCTACGGAACTAATAACTTAAGTTTTAAAACCGATACGCACTAACCGTTTCACATGTGTATTCTGTGACATACAACCGACAATTGGGCGTCAAGAAACTGAAGAAATGTGCTCCAAATAATTACTTACGAGTACTTTTATCGGTGACATAGAAAACATTTCACAATTAGCCGCCATATTGTGCACGTGATGTTGCCTTTGGGTCACATGATCAAACGTGATTTCGTGTAGAATGAGGCCAGAATGGTCCAGCAGCACAGACATAAATAAAAATACCCGTTAGTAAGTTAGTAGTTTATAGGGGCATTATTAATGATGTAACTCTATGGCCAGCAGACGGCAATTCTTAGCGTGACCTTTTATAGATCTATGGAAATCCCGCGTGCTATTCTCGCTCACAACATCCGGTTATATACAAACCTTGACAAGCACATGCGTTCTGACAAAAAGGTAATAATTTCACACTTTTACATGGTTATTGTCAGGTAACTTTAGTGATATACATATAAGAATGCATACATACACGAGATACGTGTTTATTGCTCTGTTTATGGCGTTTTTGTAAGGTTTCACGTTTCATGAAAATACTTACGTTTCGGCCGAGCGAGATCTTCGCCGTACTAGTAGCAACAGCCAGATAGAAAAACATTGTAGGGCGATTTACTTTGCCTAATGTCGCGTCTGCGTAGTTAGGCAATAATTTAGTGCATGCGCTATATGATATCTAATAATAAGGACTGTATAATTGTTCTATGTTGGCATGGTGAGAAGGCACTGTCTAAACCTTTCTACTGACGGTTGGCTAACTAATTCGTGTGTGATATTGTTCCATAGTCTGATGGCGCTGGGAAAGAATGAGGATTTGTAGGCGTCGACGCGGGTGAAAGTCTGGTAAAAGCGATGAGTGCTGCCTCTGGTGCGTGTTGGTGCGGCGGCTAGTGACTTCGTTGTCACATCAACCAGTTTGTGGTTGATGCGGTACAGCATCATCAACTTGGCATCAGCTCGTCTTCTCTCTAGTGACTTCCATTCCAAACTCTCAAGCATGTTCCCTACGCTGCTGCGTCGCCGGTAGTTGTTCATTACGAAGCGGGCTGCTTGCCTCTGGACATTCTCAACTGCCTTGGTGTACTTTTTGGTGGATGGGTCCCATACAGTCGACGCATACTCCACAATAGGCCTTACAAAGGTCTGGTAACACCGCGATTTGATGGCTTGGGGCAGCTGCTGATGTTGCGCTGTAAGAAAGCCCTGGTGTTGTTGGCCTTCTTTGTTATGTTGTCGATGTGGTCATTCCATGTTAACTTCCTGTCGATGGTTACTCCAAGGTACTTGGCGCCAGTGACCTCCTTCAGAGCTTTCCCATGGATCGAGTAGCAGCTGACTACTTTCTTCTTCTTTCTGTTGGTGATTTTGATAATCTCGCACTTGTCTGGGTTAAACTCCATCAACCAGTCTGCCTCCCATTTCTGCAACCTGTCGATGTCATCTTGTAATGTATCTGCGTCAGCTGTTGCGTTGATGTTCCGGTACAGGAGGCAGTCATCAGCAAATAGATGTGTGGTAGAGGATACTTGGTCCGGGAGGTCATTGATGTAACACAGGAAGAGGATGGGGCCGAGGACTGTGCCCTGTGGAACGCCTGAGGTGACAGCAGCTGTAAATTATCTTTTACCTTCGAGGACTACTTCTTGGGTACGGTTACTCAGGAAGCTCTGGATCCAGTCTAGTGTATTTCCTCGCACGCCGTAATGACGTAATTTGGCTGCTAGGTGGGGATGAGACACTTTATCAAATGCTTTAGAGAAATCCAGCAGCACAGCGTCGATCTGTCCGGCACCATGGAGGCTCTTGGCTAGGTCATCAACTGTTTGGATAAGCTGGGTTTCGCAAGATCTATGTTTGCGGAAGCCATACAGCACAAATTGTCGTAAATATTCCGTTTGTCACTGTGTTTGAGATATTACCTTCGTTTGAGATATTACCTTCGTTTGAGATGTGTTTCATTTCAGTGATTGTTATCAACAAGTCGTGTCCGTCAAAAAGCATTCTATATTATTCGTACATTTGATTTGTCCGATTATAATTTATGTTCGTCTTGAGCGTGCCATTACCTATTACCTATATCGTATTACTAGCGTAAGTAGGGACTTACATGTAATCATCTAATACCAGAAATGACGTACGTGTACGACCTGTTTGGTGTATACGGTCTATTGGTTAAACCATTTATAATAAGTGTCTATATGTTGTGATAGTTTTTGAACTTGTTGACATCATTTTGGTTTGCATGCATTCATTTTCGGTTCCCATTTCGCGGAAAGACTGGCGATTCTTTCGCGCATAACTATGATGAAATAGAAATAAGACAGCACATTTTATTTTCTTGAGTGCCACTATCTTCTGTGAAAACTTGCATTTGTGTGTCCCACCACGGTAAACTTTTCCTTGTTAATAATGTAGCAAACAATGTCAATAATTGTTTTCTAGACTAAAGTGGTGATAAAATGTATGTCATAAACTGTATTGGTTATAAACGAAAATTTAGCAACATCACATCCTTTCACCCACAGAGTTTCAATGGTTCTGAGGAAAGAAATGCAGGAAGAGGTGGCATGAAAAGAAGGGGTGCATGGAGAGGAAGAGGTGCAGAAAGAAGGCAGAGTGCATCAAGAGGAATGGGTGGCAGGAGGCATCGACATGGCAGAGCAAGTCTAGTTACACTGAACAGAGAAGACTGTACACGCATGAAGAAACTGAGAAGCCAGAAAAAGGAGAGACTACTGGTAAAATTGTATTTATATGGAATTACACAATTGCAGTAACAAAAAGATGCTTTAAAATTATTAAAAGAAGTTAAGTGTCATTATGTTGAATGAATTGTACAGTATTATTGTGACATGGATCTAGCACAATGCATTCTATGTGTACCAGTATACATAATTATGAACTTTGTGTCATCTACATGACACCTTTTTGATAAATATCTACACGATAGATGTAGCCAGATTACATTGACTTAACTTAAGCTGTCTGTATTGTACAAAGGTTACGGGAGATGGAGATCGTTTACATGATGTGGACCCCTGCATGACATTAATTTGTTAGTTTAACAACACTACATGACATCTGTATGTCACGTAGATGACAAATGCATATTTGATAATATAATGCTTATAAGTACAACCACAATCACTCAGTGAGAGAGGTAGTAATATCATTAGTCAATATCATTATGCAAGAAAATACTGGAAACAGAATAGTAGAATAGTTGTCACATAGTTTACAAACAATGAAAACAATTGTTTATTACAATATAGATACAACATCAACAGTGATGATTTCATGTGTTGATCAACATTTAAAGTTCTGAGCCAAATATTATAGACAATAATAAGTGCATATAGTATCCTTGCAACCATTTGAAACAGCAGCAATACTTGTGTGTCATGTACGTGAAAGAATATGCCAAGTGTACCACTTTGGCAGTAGAACTGCTTTTTCAGCATTTTTACAACCTGATTTCAAGCCAAAATGTACTAGCAACAAAATGTAGTAGCAAACCGCAAAAAATAAGTTTACTCATTTTGAATCCAGATGTACCTACAAGCCATCATTTCACTTTGAAAAGCACCAGAAGAGCAATTTTACTTGGTGGCACCTCTTCTTTGTCATCCTTCCAGGCTGACAGCAGTGCCTTGACTGAGCCAGGGGCAAAAGGGCTGCTTCTGTAGATGGCCGAGAGGTAGCCAGGCCTCTTATTCGATATTATGAGGCAAAATACACCAGGAACAGTGGGAAGTGCGGTTGCTCCAAGTTAGTGCTCATGCAACCTTTGTCAAGAAATGACCAGCGATGTCAAACGACTATGCTGCAACATGCAGCCTGATAAATGTCTCGGCCTTCGACCCATAAGTAATACAAGGTGTGTGGCAGCGGTCTCAATCTCCTAACCACTTGTTTTTGGGGCCATCTTCCCATCTCCCATCTGTTTGTTGGTCCAACCTTTTACTACTAACGTGTCGAGTAGAATTTCTGCCACTTCATTGTCTTCCATTTTGAAGACAGTCTTCAGGCGATCCCAACGTCCCTTTTGGTCTTTCAGTATCACTCGTGTGGCCAGTCTCGCTTTATCAAATCCCTTTTTCCTCCTCTTCGTCGCGGAACGCAACGGTGCACATACAACTTGCATGTCACAGTCAGCCATGTTGCCCGAATGTCAACAAACTACGAGCAAGTCGCCGGTGCGCGCGCACCGATCCCGCGATCACGTGATATGCATCTCATTAATGGTTTCGTGCCATAAACACTATTCGCAACTTTTCGTAACGAAACAGTAAAAATGCAAACATGTATCTAGCTTATTAAACGCATTTTGGCGGGCAGTGTCATTTACAAATGGTTATTCTAGTACCAAGAACATTATATTATTACATGAGCAACAAATACAGTACCTTAAAGATAAATGGCAATGTTTTATATTCTGTTGCAAAGGTAATTGACCTTGACCTTTGACATACAAAAAAAATTAATAAACTCCCATTTTGATAAAATTTAATCTATAGCAAGGTCATCGTATTAAAGTTTCTCACAAAAAATTAGAAGGGTCCCATTCTTGAGATACTGCATACTGAAGTAAGTTGACAAAAATGCTCATGCCAGTGTTCAGAACGTGTGTTCTCATGTCGGGTTTAGGGTGAAATAAATTATTAGAGTAGTTATTAAGGTTCAACACTAGCAGTGTTTGGAACTACTAATACAAGGAAAGTCTTAACATAGTCAAGTATACTGTACCGTATACTGTATAATATATACAGTACACAACACTACAGATTTGAATGTCAACAAACCTGATTCACGATGGGCTAAAGCAACTGAGGAGGTAGTTTTAAACATTATTTAAAAACCTACTAAGCATAAATATATAATACATTCTGATATCTGGATGGAGATATATATTTTACTAAGTAATAAAATAGGCATTTAAGTTTACATCTGTAAGAGGGGAAGAAGTGGTTTGCTGCCGATTACTTGGAAACAGAAATATTGATGGACATTTAACAATGTAAGTGATACTAAGAAGACACACTAAACAGAAACATATGCCATGAGAAGAAAATATTTTCTGATGCCGACATAAAATGCAGATACAGAAAAAAAAGCAAAAACAAAAACAGCTGACATGTCTTTTATGGATTTGATTATGCACTAGAGGTTGTTGTTACTGTCAGTGTCACTCTTACCTCTCACCGGTGAATTCTACATGTCCGTTCTTGTTGACAACAAACTTGGAGTCACGGTAACCCCAGCCATTCCATTTGAGTAGCTCCTGGCTGTAAGATAATTACATGGTCGAGTTCAAGCTAGGCAAGATATCTTATTCTAGCCAAATTAACTGCATTTTAGTCAGCTATGATAGCAATGTATTATTATATTTGTGAATTAGGGCAAACATAAGCCTACTGTGTTGGGGAAAGTAGATTTCACTATGCCGAAAATTACTTTGCCAGATGTACATAACTTTTCGCTTACAGCAAAAGATGAATCCATGCAAAATCAAGAAAATCATGCCAGTGGTTTATTCAGAATGTGCATGTAATGTGCTAAATTGGGAAATTCTGGTCATTTTCTCCGGTTGACTGAGGGTTGACATGTTATTAACCAGCGCAACTGATAAGTGCATGTGCAGTTCTATTAACATCGGATAACCTAGACTATGTGTGACGTATTAAGTGAGGTTGGCACACACAGAACCAAAAGCAAACTTGCAAAGTCTCAAACAAACATGCTATTTCCACAGAAAGAGGATTAGTTTAGCAAACAAAGGCCAAAATATGTTAATGAGTTTGGATGAAATTGGTAACCATATTGTATTGGTAAATATAGGAATATGTGTATACAAATATATTTTCATTTGGTGAGTGAATTTTGCTCAGACTTTGACACTTGTGACATAGAGTTATTTAACGGTATGGTGCGGCCCATGAAATTAAGATGCTGTGTGTTCAACAAGGTTTACATAGTAAACCACTGGCGTGATATTCTTAGTTATAATTGCAAATGGTTATGTTTTGTCTCTTAGACCTGTGCATAGGCCCCAAACCATGATTTGTTTCCTTTAACAAACTGCTTGATGGATTGTTGTGTAAAATTTTTTTTCAGGACTGAGTTGTGTCAGAGTTACACACATTGGACCATAGAAGATTATGGTTTCACAAGTAAAAGTATACTTTTTTTACACATATAATGTGATGTAGTGCCATTTGGTACACCTGATATCATTGTATTCCTGACATATGCATGGGGACTGAATATATTAATTGAAGGCAGAGGATATGTGCACCACAGCAGGGCTTCACATTAACGGTTACCCGATTGCCCGGAGCAATAAAATGTTTGGTTAGGCAAGTTGACGTAGACCACCACTTGCCCAGAGGGCAAGTAGAATTTATGTATATTAGTGTAGTGCTTGCGTGATCAAACGTAGTAGCGTTGTTGAACCTTTGACACACTGTATACTTTTATCGTTGTTTATTAAAATGATGTAAATAAAAACATGCCAACCATTCCGACGGTAATTAAGTAACCAGTGACACTAATAAGATGGGAAACAAAATGTGCAATTTTTGCATTTTACATAGGTCCATGTTTGCGATTTATGTCAGTTATTGTGTGTGGCAAACATGTTCATGTCATCCCTAAAAGCAACTGCCTGACCACTAGAATGTGGAACAACAATGCACAGTTATGAACAGATAAAATTAACGAACAAAAACGTGTTCTTGGAGAATTGAATTTGTGAAATAAGGAGAATTTGTTTTGTACAGCACGAAGTAGGTACAAAAATGTTCAATGATTTGTAACCACACAACGATACATTCACGATTATTTGTTATTTCACAAATTCTAATGCAATAAAAATTCTGGTCGGACAAGTAGAATGTCAGGGTCACATGACCTGTGGACAAATTCACCATAAACTAAATGTCAAGCCCTGTGCAGTGTGCATAAGACGTATTGTGTTGCTTGTGCGCACTACAGCGGTGTACACAATTTATATACACCTCATTGTCAGCAGAACCTGGGGTCAATTATGTACATTGTAATTGTAGTAGTAATGATTATATTTTGTTTAAGTAATAGATGGAACAGAACACAATGTAATAGTAACTGAGCTATTACATTTCTATTACAATTCGGATTAATGCCGGCTTATTTTGTGTTATCTCCAACAGCCTACAAAGACAATGGGTAAGACAACCAAGGCTATGAACCCATGCACAATTTACACAAATAACTGTATTGGTTCTTTGTATAATTTGGCAGCAGTTCAAAGGAAAAATTGTGACAATAGGTGTGACACCTCACACAGCACAACTGCATTCAACTATAAGCTCCAAACAAAGCCATGAATGTGAGTGAGCAACAGCAAAGGGCACATCTTGGCATCACATGATGAAAGTACACACTTCAAACAAGTAACTGTTATTATCTGGTTTGAGCAAATCTGAAATGAGTCCTTGTGGCCCTACAATACTGGCTGGCATGTTGTGGTGTAATTCAGATGAAATTCTACTGTCACTATAGGTGGTTCTATGCTCTAGCTCTTCATAAGACTACTGTTTATTTTTATTGTGTTTCACTGCTGGTAATAGCCTGCTATGGTAAAGCATTTCCTCTTGTGGTGGAAAAATGTAATAGAAATATATTTTATACCCTGCTGATGCTTAACGTTGATACCTTGCAGATGCGTAATGGCAGAAACCTGAGCTTGTTTGCTACAGGAACACACAAAGAGTAACTGTTGTTAAAGGTCATTTAATAAATGCATCGTGATAATAAAATACATGTATCGATGAGAAATAGCTGGTACAAACATGTTCATCGAGAAAAATATCATATATGTGTAAATCGATGAGATATAGCTTTTTCACCAATACAAACTAGCTCATCGAGAAAAGCAATTATTAAATGACATGTAAAAGTAGCAAAGGTGGGGCGATCATTTATCCCACCAGGCCTTCAATACGGGAGGCCCCAACCCCCACCCCAGGATTCTGCCATTACTTTGCCTTCAGTATGTAATACTAATAGTAATAGAAAGGAAACAAAGTAATAGATTACATTGAAATGTAATTGACCCCATAAAACATAACAATGGGTCATTCCATATGAAATCAACCAGCAATGTTCTTGACCGCCTCCGATTTTAATGAAACAGGTTGGGCCTGATGTGAAATTTACCTAAGCCAAATTTCAGACTTGTAAGTGAAATAGTTTTTGAGTTATGGCATATTAATGATAAAAAATGGCAAAAATGTCATGTTACCTTGTAACACATATGTAGACATAACTTTGGCCGTAATGGTCTTAAAGTGCTGGTTTTGGTCTTAAAATAAAGCTAAAACATTGTTCTATCGATTGATAAGCATCATGTGGCACTCGAAAGGTCACTGACTTTGACCTTTGACCCGATACATCCAAAAAGGGTAAACCCCGATTTTCATCAAATATTATCTTTAGCAAGGTCATTGTATCAACAAGTATAATGCAAAAAATTAGAATTAATTTAAAGTGAGCTTTTTTTGACAATTTTGCGTTATATCTAAACATGTATGTAGACATAACTTTGGCCCTAATGGTCCTAATGTCCTGGTTTTGATCTTAAAATAGAGCTAAGACATTGCTCTACCCAGAGATATGCATCACGTGGCAGTTAAACAAGTTTTTACAAAGGTCAGTTGGGTCACCGACCTTGACCTTTGACCTAATAAGATCAAATTGGGTAAACCCTGATTTTGATAAAATGTTATCTTTAGCAAGGTCATTATACCAACAAGTTTCATGCAAAACATTACAGTGGGACAATCGCAAGTTCTAGAGATACAGCAAATTAAAGTTGGGACAGCACTTGGTAACACTCATGGTTTAACATGTTCAGGTGAGAAAAGAACAGACCAATTAAAATGTAGCAAATTTAAGCGAATTTATTACACCATATAACACTGACGGATGTATTTGGATGACCAAGAACCAATATACAAATAATCACCCAGAGGTGTGCATGTTCGCAATGTTTTAATATTCCAGTCTTTAGTGACATCCCCAGTGATTTAATCCATAATGTTAGCTGGTTTAACCACATTGTGTGTACAACAGTACAACTGATCATATATGAACTGTGCAAGTTTCTGGGGGGCAGTCACTTGCTCTGCAGCACCAAGTTGACTAGTAGCTGTTGTTGGGTCCACCTTCGTCAAGACACTTGTACAGTGTGTGACTAGTACGTCAGGGTTCCTGGGATAAACGAATGACGGTACTAGGCCGCACTGATGAAGGAAGCTGGTTGTTACTTCTTCTGTATCAGCACTAGTATCCAATACACACCCCAGCCACTATTGGCTACCATATCTGCATGTGACAAACCCTGTGATGTCATCAAAGCAGATGTCATCCTTGAGTACCAAGATTTGTGCTTTGGACATTGACAAGGATGTTGAGTAGGAATGAACTGCCAGTTGTGTTCTTGACATCGGGACGGTTGAGTGAAGACTGTGAGTTCCCACAATTGGCCTACAGTGAGCAAACCTGTCTTTCAAGTGACACTTTTCAGTATTGTACTCTTCTTGTGTGCAGTAGTTGAAATGCACAGCTGGGATGTCTTTAAGTTCCAACTCGTACAGATGCCGGGGTGTCATTTGTTCTGAAGGCTGGCTTGTGCAGCAAGGAGTTTTACTGTCCCTCCCACTCCATCACAGGCTCCCTTCCCATGCATGTAATGTTGCTGAGAAATGCCATTCAGCTGGTACCGGAACAGATAGATTTTGTTCAATTTAAACAGAATAAAAAAAAGAAGTTTATTTTTCCCAATATTGGACATACAATACACTTCCATTTGTGCCCCTTGAACCTGATCTATCTCAAGACTACTAACTCATGGCCAGCTGAAATCACCACTGCATGACTGGAATACCCTATAATATCAGGTTGAGCCAAAACTTAATTGTGAATTTGTTCAACTAAATAAAACATATCTGGTATAAATAAATTATATGAACATAATTGATTTTAATCAATTAATAACTGAAATGAAAACATGCTTACCAGACGTTTATTATTAAAGGCATTTGGTTTTAAGTTAAACTGCCTATTGTTTTTAATATTGATTTTCAAATATATATATTATTATAGAATATATAAAAAAGTATCACTACAACATACCTGAAAATCTTCCTGATTATGACAGATTGATAAAATTCTCCCTGTTCTTGTACTGGGAAGCAGCACCGTCAGAGAAATAGATGATCTTTGTTGGAAGCGCATGGAATCCAATGAAATCCTTGGGCCGCAACTTGCAGCACAAAGGAATAATTCTCTGCAAAGTCCAGGAGGACAAGGAATTCACCCATCTGAAGTCTCTCCTTGACCTCTGTTTGGAAATTGCTCTGTTGTTTGGAAATCGTGTCGCAGGAGGACATCCAGTTTATCACAGGTCATCGACAAAATCTTTTTCACCATCGTTTCTAAGATTGACTTATCTGTTGATACCCACTGCACTTCATCTACCATTTCTCTTTCCATCAGTGCATTCAATTGTTCTTTGACGGTGGATCTTTTGGAACACTGTGCACATTCTCCCATGTGACATTCAGGAAGAGGATTACACATCATCTGAGCCAGGCTGTGCTTGTAGGACTTCAGTGGGATATCCTTCGGACGGAGATCTACCAACTTGGAAAATCCAACTGTGTGCTTTGTTTTGAATGATTTGTATGCCTCTCTGAGGTTACAGAAAATAAGGCGCTTCTGTATTTTAATTCGCTTCTCCGTTTTCACTGACACAAAATCTTTCATCCCTGGCATCACACGACTAATTTCATCAGATCTGTACCACTCTTTAACTTGTCTAACTGCTCTTTGAGTCAGAGTTCTCTCTTATAGCTTTGGGTTTGGGGTTGCTAGGATTCCCTTTTCTTTGACTAACGCCTTTGCCCGCCTCACCATGTAACCAGTGGCACCAAATTCTTCCATGATCTTTTGTCTTGTCCAACTATTTGGTAAGATGGTGAGGGTCTGTGTCTTCAGACTCTTCTTCGTTGAGGCATGGAATGCATCTTTTAGTTGATGCACATCTTCAAATTCACCAGTCTGATCTGATGAAGTGTCACTTCTACATTCATGGCTTGTAGTCTCTGCTTGATGGCAGTTCTAACCCGGCATATTGTTTTGACTGTCACAGTCTCTGTTTCTTGAATGGAGAGATTCCTAGTGGTGATATCGATGTGTTTAGTGTGGAGATGTTATCTTCCAATGCTTCTAATACACCAACTGTACTTGGACTGGCACTTCCTGAGTTTCAGATGAACTGCTTGTTGTTGGTCCAGCCATCACACGTTTTCTATACAGAAAAGAGTTTATAAGCGTAGATTGAAATAGGCCAAAGAATGACATTTAGATTTATTAATTAAGGAGCATGAAATTAGGCAAGCATACACCATCAAAATAAAAAGTACCCGCACTAAAAACCCTGTGTACACTACTGAAAACTCAGTGGAGGGAAAAGCGTTAATGCAGAACCTCGTGTACCAAACTATAACAAGGAAAAGCGTCAAAAAATTCAAAAACTTTGTGAACTACCTCTCTGTCTTCAGTGTTCCAGTGTATCCCTACCTAATGCACCACTTAAGGAGCATGAAATTAGGCAAGCATACACCATCAAAATAAGATACATCCAATAATCTCAGCAAGCATGCCGGCCCCCAAAAGGTGTTTACACATAATTAGTAAATCATGCCTATCAGCTACCCACTACCAGTACTATCTGTACCACTACTGACTTATATACAATTCACATGGTATCGGTGTGGGTCACTTCGCCCAAACAGAAAGGCTGGGGTACTCGATCCCCCAGCCAAACATGGTAAATAAAAAAAAAATGGGCTAACCACCCAACATTCTTGAACAATTCATAATGAACATTATGGAAACACAACACACAATGTATAAAGGTGTTACATATCTAGACATTAGTCTTGTCTTGTATTGTTACTGGCCAACACTCCTATGGAGTCAAACGGTCAGGGTTGGGTATGAATGCTATTTAGTCATGTTTGTTTGGGGCTAGGTGTGTGAGTGCTTGCTTAAATTGCTGTGGTTCTGTGATGTTGACTATTGCGTCTGGTAATGAATTCCAATCTTTTATTGTTCGGGGAAAAAAAGAAAATTTGTAACAGTTTTTGCTCGCGTGTATAGTGTTGAAGGCTTTGCTATTTAGATGCCGTGAATGGCGTTTGGTGGGTTGGAGGAGGTTTGCAACAGGCAATGATAGATGACTGTGGATGGCTTTGTGGAATATGGTGAGCCGTCTGTTTATTCTTCTGGTTGTTAATAGTTCTATTTGTAATTTTTTTATCATTTCTGACACACAGTAACTACTAAGACATCAGACCGAGAGGTAGGGCCAAACAGCCACCCAAATGTACTCGTAAAAAGTACCCGCACTAAAAACCCTGTGTACACTACTGAAAACTCAGTGGAGGGAAAAGCGTTAATGCAGAACCTCGTGTACCAAACTATAACAGGGAAAAGCGTCAAAAAATTCAAAAACTTTGTGAACTACCTCTCTGTCTTCAGTGTTTCACAGTGTATCCCTACATAATGCACCACTTGATTTATTAGATAACACTGGGTAACAACAGTTAACACAATATTAGGGAGGGAGGGTGGGATTTTTCAAACGGATCGGAATAAACCGAACAACAAAACTGATCTTGCAATAAAATCAACAAATTCAGCGATAACGAATAATCAGTAACAATAGAAATTCGGAAATATTTGCAGCGCAAAGGTCTCACAACGACACAAGCTAACTTGGAAATCGAGAGAGGCTGGCTCTAGGTCACGTGGTTGGTGTATCCATACGCGTGAGCGAGTAATTAGGCCAATACTCTCTCTACCATAAAAGGTCTAACCTCAAATCACCTTCATTGCCCTGTCATCTCGCATAAAATCCTTTATGCGCCGCTGTCACATAAATTCATTTATGCAAAATAACAACACAAGTCCAGCGTAGATTGAAATAGGCCAAAGAATGACATTTAGATTTATTAATTAAGGAGCATGAAATTAGGCAAGCATGCACCATCAAAATAAGATACATCCAATAATCTCAGCAAGCATGCCGGCCCCCAAAAGGTGTTTACACATAATTAGTAAATCATGCCTATCAGCTACCCACTACCAGTACTATCTGTATCAAAAGAGTTTGCTTCCAACTCGAAGCCCCAGTCTTGGATCCCTTTCCGTCAATTGTCTAGATATCGGTCACACACCCTAACCCTCCTTCCATGATTCTTTAATGGATGCAGTCTAATTTAACCAGATACCCTCAATGTTGTGTGCATTATCTATAATTGGTCAAATTTATTTTGATTTGGGTCTAATAACACAATGTACTTTGATAATCTGTTTTTGTCTGTTTTTTTCAAATGCCGTGTTTCTTCCTGATTTTGGAGCATTTGCCCAGTAACAGGTTACCATTCCCACCAGAAGAGTTGGCATCATATTGCAGCCAGCGTGGGAGGGTTTCACATTACAACCCACTTGGAGGCATTCTGTTTGGCTTTGTGACAATGGAAGTGTCAGGGGCAATGCACAGCAATTTGATCAAAATCGGAGTTTACTCATTTTAGGTATATCAGGTCAAAGGTCAAGGTCAGTGACCTAACCGACCTTTGAAAACACTTTTTTAATCTCTGGATAGAGCAATGCCTTAGCTTTATTTTAAGATCAAAACCAGGACATTGTGACCATTAGGGCCAAAGTTATGCCTAAATACATGTTTAGATATAACGCAAAATTGTCAAAAAACTCACTTTAAATTACTGTATCTCAAGATCTCTTCAAGGTCCCATTCTAATGTTTTGCATGATACTAGTTGATACAATGACCTTGCTAAAGATAGTATTTGATGAAAATCGGTGTTTACTCTTTTTGGGTATATCAGGTCAAAGATCAAGATCAATGATGCATATCAATTGATAGAACAATATTTTAGCTTCATTTTAAGACCAAAACCAGCACTTTAGGACCATTAGGGCCAATGTTACATCTAGATATGTGTTACAAGGTAACACAATTTTTTTTCTATTTTTTATCATTAATATGCAATAACTCAAAAACTATTTTACTTACAAGTCTGAAATTTGGATATGTAAATTTCACGTGCCAAACTTCATTAAAATTGGAGGGGTCAAGAACATTTTGGCCTTTTCTTGGTTGATTTCATGTGGAATGCCCCTATGGTTACCTAGAACAAATTTTGGTTGTGAAAATGCCAGTCTGAATAGGTTAACTAATGAATTAATGTTGAACAGGAGCATATAGGTACAGCCGTGGGTGTGACGGTCATGCACAGCATTGTTTTGTATGAATATATCTGTAAGCAGGGTTGTTTGATTTAAATCATGATTTAAATCACTCCAAAAAAATCATTGATTTATGATTTTTCAATCGCTGATTTATATGAATTTAACACAAATAATTGTTTACAAACATCCAGATCAAAGTTTTGTATGTTTTTTAAATACAAAAGCACAATAAGTGCACATTTGTGTAGTTGTATTGTCACCAGATAGCCTGATAGTCTACTATTTTATGACATTGTGTATGTTTGAGCTATTCCCTTTCTGAATGTAGTGAAGCCACACAAACTTGTCTTCAAGAGGAAGTATCTTTTCAAGTCAGAAGCCCTGAGTTTGTGCTAGTTGTTACCAATTCAGTATGTTGACTAAAGTGAGACAGTCTTGGTGACAATTGTTTAATACTGTACCAGTTTGGAGTCTGGTTGGAGACCCATAGAATACGGAGCCCTGGACAGGTGATAATCCACCCTCTCAGCAAACAATAATTAGCACTGCTACAGCCACAGACACACAGCATGCTTTCCTTTCCAAGACAGATTATGCAACTACAGGGTTCAGCACTTAGTTACATTTCCCATTGGTGGCCATGTTAACGTTTTGCATGATTTTAAGAAAACTTGACCATCAAAAATTTTGAAATGTCTTACCTGCCGTCATCATCATTTCATCGACATGCTGATGGAGTTTAGTCAAAATTAGACATTTCTAACTCTTTTAAAATGGCTGAACGTGTCATCCCCATCAATGTTTACCAATTTCTGCATGAATTACTACGCACACGTGCATTGTGGTGAAAAAAATTGCCAAAAATCCTTCCGCCTATTGAAATCATCTAAAAATCCACAGTTACAATGCCGACATGTTCTACCAGCAAACCTGCCAATGTGCCTGCTCAAATGCAGTTATGTCAGATGATATGATTTTTTTTTAAATGACACATACCTAAAATTACTGTGCCCTACATTCGTCTGTAACACACCAGGAAGTCTAACTGGGGCATGATCCCAAATAGGGAAGCTTTTTTTGGAGAAAATGTCAAATTTTATATCAAGTTGCGGCACAATGTATATGTAAACCCATTATGGAACACTCCTGCTTGTCACGTCATTATTATTTGTTTCACAGCCAAATCAAAACAATGCCCTGTCCATAATATTAACTGAAAACCAGTCACATGATTTAAATATAGGTCAATTTTGACACCTGATAAATCATTAACCATGTACACTAGATTTCTAGAGCATTGCGAACCAATGAAACCTACTTACTGTCTCTTTAAATATACCACCTACTTATTTTCAAATTAATATTTATATAATTGCTTGATTTTTAACCAAATATGGCGCAACTTTGTCAGAAAAGTGACAATTTGTCACATTTAACAGGATTTTGGGTGATTTCCATTGTGTCAGACTTGCTAAATTTTATTGTTTATGTGATTGCTTTCATGCTTCTACTTAATCGGGTACATGGCGTACTGTTTGATTTGGATACGCCATCGTAAAGGGGTATCACATGACCAGATACCCATTGCAGCCACATTTGAAAATGTTGATATACGCAATGCTTCCAGTGGCTGTGACACAACCAAAACACGATTATTCTGTCCAAATTTGCTACACAATATCACCAATGCATTGGGCCACATAACAAATATCACCAATGACTGTTCTAGTGCAAAATAGCTACCTGCTCCCTCACAAACTGGTGCCATACCCCCTAATTTTCATTTTGGCAACCGGTCAGTACCATGCTATTTGCGATTGCTACGGCTGTCTGTCTTTGCAAGCAAACTGTTCACTTTTCCCGTGAACCTATGCCTTTGGGAATGGTTATATCTTCTGTAAACCACTTGTTGGTTAGGGTTAGCTAGGGAAGGGGTTAGCTAGATATGGGGTTAGTTAGGGATGGGGTTAGCTAGAGATGGGGTTAGCGACGGTTAGGCTTGCATACCTTCATCTCCTTGTGTCCGTACACTTACAAAGAACTGCACGCAACATCAAATGAGTATTGAGACGTGGTGAATAGACATTTATGAAAATTACCGTTGATTTCCCAATAGAAATATGCGCTTATGTAAGCTTTTAGCTTACCATAAACTCTTTCGGGCAATTTGAACAGATGAAAAATAAAAAAAATTGTATTTATTGACAACCATATATCTTATTAATCATCAAATGGCGTAACATATCAGCGGATGCACATCAAACGTTATAGTGCAACATTAAAATGTACATTTGTTTGACATTTTTTATATATAGTAGATCAGTTATAGGATACCTCCTAAAAGAGACGGTTACGAAGTTTAAATAATAGTGGCGCTTAAAAAGTAAATCTCTTGTTGACTAGATGGAATCAATAAAATATATATAATAATATAATATTAACTAGCCTGACACAGACAATGTTCTAAGTAAACGCACGCAACATGAGGCAAGTTTGCAGCCATTTTAATTGATTCGTGTGATTCTATGTTGGACCATGTAACTGAGCTTATACACTGTCACTGCATGACTAGCCACATCTGAGTTGGCCATTAATAGCTCTATATTTAACAATTCTTCCTTTTGTGCAGCCTGTCCACAGTACACTCATTGTTTGGTGACAGACACACGTTTTCATGCATTTAATCAGTATATTTTTGATAAAAAACCCTTCTCCATGACTGTTAGATGGCTACTGCATTTCCGTTGCCATGGTGCCTATTTGGGTTCAGCACACAGTTACATTTCCCATTGGTGGCCATATTAACGTTTTGTATGATTATAAGAAAACTTGACCATCAAAAATTCTGAAATTTCTTACCTGCCTTCATCATCATTTCATTGACATGGTGATGGAGTTTAGTCAAAATTGTAAATTTCTAACTCTTTTAAAATGGCTGAACGTGTCATGCCCTTCAATGTTTACCAATTTCTGCATGAATTACTACGCAGTGTCGCACACGTGCATTGTGGTGAAAAAAATTGCCAAAAATCCTTCCGCCTATTGAAATCATCTAACAATCCACAGTTACACTGCCAACATGTTCTACCAGCAAACCTGCCAATGTGCCTGCTCAAATGCAGTTATGTCAGATGATGATTTTTTTTAAATGACACATACCTAAAATTACCCCCTACAGGGGGTGAGGCCTTGTGGACACTGCCTAATGTCTTTATATAAGCAAAAATCATGTAACCTCTGTTAAGACAAGTACCCAAATCGATTTGAATAGAACATGTTTGAAAGAGTTTATAAATATAAACATCTATATAAATGTCCATATTCCAGATTTCAAAAAAATAAAATAATCCGATTAAATTTTTTTAAATCATTATTTTTTCAACCCTGTCCGTCAGGTAAGCTGAGGCAAGCCCGTGTATAATGTTATACATTATTCAGGGGTCTCCCTAGAAAAAATAGGCATGGGCCAATTGGCCCATACAAGCAAAATTGTATGGGTCATTTCAATGATGATTGGGTCAGTATAGTTTTGGCCGGAGATCTGTTTTACATTACAAATGCGGCGGATCATGTATGTCAAAAGAACAACTTATGTTGTACGTACAAAATTGGTATGACGTTAAAGCAATTATTTAAAGTGAAACTATTCTGGAATCCTCCACAAGTATCGTGTAAAGAAAGGCTGTTTTCAAAAAGCTTTACACAAGGAGTTAATATTACTGCTAAAAAATTGTACAATGTTGTCTACATCATGTAACAAGTATGTTGATGTATGTGCATTGAAGGAAGTATTTCATTGTCAGCAGACATGCACAAGGCACACCAGTATGTGTACTGTATCTGCAGCATAAGAATATACATACTGACTGTGACAGTCTGGATTAACATATATATGACAATCAAATCACAAGAAGAACATCTTAGACAAAACATGTTTTTTTATTTTGACTGGTGTCAAAACAATCTGGAAGTATACAATCAATATGAGATGCAAATTATCCATAATTATAATTAATTGCACACAGATCAAATATTTTGTTAAAAACAACGTATCACTAACTGGACATTATTCATTAGTGATTACTATCCCTCCTGATAATTTATAATAATTATTAATATACCCACATTAATTATTGCTGCTATACATAACAGAATGCTAAATAAATAACAAAATAAATGTGTCACAACTGTGCCAAGTAAAATAAATGAATTAATATCTAGCGGGAGTCATTCACACAAATACAATCATAACTAACGGCATATTTATATCCTAACAGATATAAATATAGTGCTAATACTTCACCTGATAGCTATGTATCGGCCAGATAATAAATTACAATTTATATAATTATAGCTTTACTTACTAGAACTTGGGCAGGGCCACTGACATGGATGCTATGTAACACTCAGCCCTAATACTTGACACCAACTACAAAGATTGTTTTTATTCAAAGTTTGCAAGGTAGTACTTTCTGTACCTTTCACATAACAAGTAACAATAATTACAGAACTCAAGACACTTGCACAACCCAATGACTGGTCACATCCACTGTGTAATTTGGGAATAAAACATACCAACACAATAAAGCTGATGAAACAAATATGTTACTTGATTGAGCAAGACAACTGTTCTGGTCAAGGTGAACCCACAGAAGCTGAAATTATGTAAAGTCCGGATGACACTTCCTGCAGACAAAATTACTGGAAATCACTTCTATTTTGTCTTAGATCATCATCCTTTACATTGGGCACTGTGGAATGACCCATCACTTTAGTTAGCAAAGATTTTGCAGTGGGAATGTTCGCGCCATGTTTTCGATGCTAGTTTGAAATCAAACTCCTCCAACCTCCCTCCTTCCAAGTGCACTCGCATCAACTGGTCACTTACTTTGCAGTGATGTCAGAGTGAGATTCTGCAAAATGTCTGAAAATGTCAAGTGGCGTGTAATTGTTGATGTCCGAAAGTTGTTCGTTCCTTTGGCCATTGTGCTGTTGGATTTGGCTTCCCTGTACAGCTGGCAGTGCATCAGATCTTTTCTATTATCATATCAGAGCCATTTATAGGCTGACAGCCATACCTTTTGGAAGCTCCTCTTCCTGGGTCCAGGTGTGCTTCTCGTCGAAGCCGCTTGCTCTGGTCCCTGCGTAGTTCCCGATGAAGCTGCTTGCTCCTGTCCCTGCGTAGCTGGCGACAAAATCCCATGTTCCTGTCCACATGTACCTCCAGACAAAGTCCCTTGCTCCTGTCCCAGCGTAGTTCCCGATGAAGCTGCTTGCTCCTGTCCCTGCGTAGCTGGCGACAAAGTCCCTAGCTCCTGTTCACCTGTGCCTTCAGACAAAGTCCCTAGCTCCTGTCCACGTGTACCTCCAGACAAAGTCTCTTGCTCCTGTTCACCTGTACCTCCAGACAAAGTCCCTTGCTCCTGCCCCGGTGTACTTCCCGACGAAGCTCCAGTCCCTGTCTACTTCCAGTTGTCTGCTCTGGTGTAGTCATTTGTCCCGGTGTTAGAGTCTGTAAAAACCATTGAATACATATAATTGAATAAGTAAAATTAATTAATCATAATTGGCAATAATCCAAAACAGTTGCACTAGGTGATGACATGTAAAGTTGGTTTATTAACAAGATGATATCGAACTGACAATAGCAAATTACTACAGAATAGCTCTATGTACAGCAATTTGCACACACAATTATACACGGAATAACAGACATGCAACCACCACAACATAACCCTTACTTATATACGTTTTTTGGCTGTTAAATTTGGCTTTATTTATCACACAATACACTTTGTTACTTGGTCCAACTTCCGCGTATTGACAACTGGCGTTGACGGACTAGCATAATTATAGGCAGTACAGAGCCCACTGTGGCACTGGCACGTCCCATGATAATGATAAGCGTATTAGGACACAACTCCAAATTGTTTAAATATTCGGATGTTGAACGACAGTTATTATGAGGTATTTCCTAAATTAATGTATGATAAATATTGCATGTAAACGCAATTAAGATAATACGGAAGCTACGGTTGTCGTGGGAGATATTACGGCATATGTGCAAGTTACGATTTATGCCAATTACGAATTACTTGTATCACAAAACGACACGTTCTAAGGCACCGTATAATGAATATATACTTACATTTTGACGGAAAACATTTCGGATGTCCGGCTGATTCAGTTTTCTTTTTTTTTGGCGGCATGTTGAATTTCGGTGAACGAGCGACAATGTCGCGTATACGAAACGCCGCGTAAGCATTGTGTGTTTATTCGGACTCCGGCTATGTGGCGCCACTGTTTGTTGCTTCTACTGTCAAGGCGAAGTCACGTAGTCGTGGTAAGAGCGACGCAAGAACGTAGGACTACCGTATAAAATAGCCGCATCAACGATACGAGTGGTTATATTAGCAATATAAGACTACACTAAATTAGTATATCCTTTATATGTTACTGGTTATGAGGACTTTTCAACCGACGTACAACAGCAAAGTGGTGTTATCAAAGTGACAACATGATACGGGCCCAACTATAGGCAAGCCCGCGCGCCAATTGTCCCAAGCGTTAAGATGGATGCGCGTCATTCTACAGGGGAATGCGCCATTGGCGCATGGCGCGTCCCAAAAGAGACCCCTGATTATTATCGCAGCAAAATAGTTTATGCGAACATCGATTGGTAACCATCCAAGATACCAAAATAGTGTTACTGTTGAAACTTGTCGTCCGTCTTTTACATTTAGAATTATATGTGCATATTGCTACATAATTTTATGAACATTCATAAGCAAAGATTGACTGCAGCTGCCCCATATCATGCACCCGTAGTCAATTATCCATTGCACCATCCCTGTAAAATACAACTTCTGTCCATGTACTGGCATTAATCGTTTCGCCTGATTGAACACGTACAATCGGCTATGCAGCTTCGAACATAACTTTGTCACATGTACATTCCAGTTAAGTTTGCTGTAATCCAAGCATCTTGTGCGTCTTACCTGGTATTATGCCATACCCACATAGTTGTTGCTGCGTACAAAAATATTTGCATTCGCACATCAGTTTTTGTATGGTGCCTAGTAGCATGCACTCAGTCTTATCTGCGTTCGAAACCATGGAATTAGCATCTATCCAATTGTATAATGGTTGAGTTTGTGTAAGTGACCGGTTTATATCTGCAACACAACACACATCAAAACGTGTGTCTGATGTTTCAAGAATTGAATCGTTCATGAACATGATGAAAAGTAAAGGTCCAAGTATGGCACACCTATCTTTACCGGAAGCGGGTCTGACAGCACACTGTCGTATTTCATGGACTGGTAATGTTCGCCAAGGTAAGACCGGAACCAGGCCAACTCAGCAACCATATAGGTCCAGTTTTAGTAAAATTAACTCAAGAAGTCACGTTTCGTCTTTCGAATTTCATGATTAACATGGTTCTTGGCAGTCTTATACATCGCTGATGCGCAAGAATCACTTAAGTGTTTTGTGTGGTCGAACAGGCGATCTCTATTAATTATTAATCTAGCCAGATAAAGATGAACTTGTGGTTAAGTTACACAGCAGGAACATGTGCTTGGTTACATTATATCAATTCCATATCAGAATAAAAGTATGCGAACAGCGCAACCATAGACATACTCAACAACAACAAATTAACATAGATCTGTTTTAGAGCATCTTTATTTAATTTATGAATGTATTTTATTGATTATCTGTAGCGAATAATTTGAGTTAAAAAGCTACATGATGTAACTGAAAAAGTATTTAAAAACACCAATTACATTTTAACTTTTTCACCAATTCCAATTATGTTTTTAGAAACAAAACACCAATTCTGGAAGGATGAGGGTATTCGCAGAGTAGCTGTGCAAATTACAGCAAATTTTTTCTTATATGCAGAGCAGCTCTGCGAATAACGGCAACATTTATTCCTATTTGCAGAGCAGCTCAACGAATTACAGCAAAAGTTATTCTTATTCAGGGTTGAAAAATTTTTGATTTTTTAATAAAAAAAATCGGATTTTTTTACTTATTTGATTTTTTAAAAATCTGGTATACACAATGTCATAAAATATTTGACTATCAGGCTATCTGGTGTCAATACAGCTACACAAGTGTGCGCACTTTGTGCTTTTGTAATAAAAACCACACAAAACTTTGTTGATCTCGATGCTTGTAAACAATTATTTGTGTTAAATTCATATAAATCAGCGATAAAAAAAATCGGAAGTAAAAAATCATAAATCAAAGATTTTTTAAAGTTTTTTGGAGTGATTTAAATCATGATTTAAATCAAATGATTTAAATCATACAACCCTGTTCTTATTCACAGAGCACAGTGTTTGAAATTAAGGCCTTTTCATTGGCGACCACCGATTGAAAATGTTTACTGCCGATTCAGTTAGCCAAAATGCACAAGTTATTGGCCCCACCACACCCGCCGATTCATCCCGACGGCCACGGCTGGGTCAGACTGTATTAGTGATGCACATTACAGTACTTACTAAAGTATTATTGTGCAGGTGATAATGCCAACCTCGCTGCACAGCTAGTAAGACTCGATTGGGCCAATAATGGTTAAACCGAACTTGGCCTGACATTCAAAAAAACTTAATTCGGCCAATAATGGCTGTCATTTGCTCAACTTGCATTGGCTTACCAGTACAAAAACCAGATGGGCCAATAATGGCTGTCATTATATCAACCAGCATTGGCTTGTCATTGAAAAAAATCAATTGGGCCAATAATGGATGTCACAGACTTGAATGGCTTCCACAGAAGCTGTTGATGCATTTAAAGTTTTTTAGAATGTTCACGACTGACAAAATTTTATTTCTGGCTAAGGGCCTATGTTTCAGAAATACTTGTTCAATGAAACAATGCAGGAGTAGCAAGCAAATGACTAATTGTTGGATATCCCATTGCCTTTAGCACGCACAAAGGGCATAGTTTCAGATATGTGCAGGCAGACAACAAATGTTGCCGTTGACCAGGACGTTCAACCTTTACAAATTCAAAGTAAGCTCATCACACCCCACCATAGTTTGACTTGAGCAGAACAATCCAAGTTCTTTTTTTCAAATTGCCAATAGCCACATGGCAACATTGCCTTTGTTCAAATTTGGACAAATGTTCTCACCTCAGATCTTCAAAATGTATGTTTAGCTACTACAAAGACTTCATATGCAATTCTAGGGCTGGATTGAGGGCCACATTGGAAATAAAACCAGATTGAACCACCTCAAGAAAATGACGATTATGGAAAGAGTTATTCCTATAGTTATTATCAGGCCATGGCTAACTCTTGTAGAGATGATCTGGCGTGACCGAACGAAGATCTTCATGCCTAGTATTCTGAACCCACTTGGCATCTGTAAATTGTCACAACATATAGTTTAAGTTTAGTACAATATGAAGTTCTAGAATAAATGCATAGAATTTCTGCTGTAACAAATAATTCCAGAAGCCTATCCTGACTGAGTGGCAGATGATACATTATAATTTGAGACTGCTCCATTTTCATGTGCTTTAAGTAAGTCATAAATGTTTGGGAAACATTTATTTGATGGAACTATTCAGGGACAGATAGTGTGTGCATGGCCCATTGGGGTCCTATTACCAAACAATGTTATAATTAGCTACTTCAGTGGTGCTGTAATCTGCATTAATTACACTAATTAACACCAGAGATAAGCAAAGTGACCTGCTGTAAATACAGTCCTTGATAGATGATAATAGAGTGTGTAGCTCACATAGACACAGTTGTTGGCAGATGTTTTATTACTTAATTTTTAATGACATATTTCATAAATCTTACCTTTGGACATCCTTGGGGAATCGGAACATGGACACATTGCTGTGTATTGTGACATCCTATAGCAGTGCAAATCTCTCCATCTTTCTTTTGTGGCATAGCTATCCATAGAATAGCTGTCAGATGCCCTGGCTTAGTACAGCTGGGCACCAGAGGCGCTGCAGGCGATCGGATTACAATAAATGGGGGAGTGTCACCTCGAGTCTTATCAGTATCAGGCTCTTTGCTAATAATATAGCATGTCTAGCTCTGGAGAACTAAGGATTCTGACAGATTCATCTAATCATGGAAATCTAATGCTTCGGGATCAAAATCTAGGATCCTCAGAAGCACGGGATCCCACTAAATTCACGATTGTCGTTCGAAAGGATGAAAACTTTGCTGTGATAGAGTGGCCTTTTTCGAGTTATGGCTGCTTGGAAGGGTCCTACTTATACTGCAATTGATCTGCAACCAATCACTGGCATGCTGCCTCCTTTGACAACCTGGATGAGCCATTGGCCCACTTTTCCAAGATCCTAGATTGAACCCTGTATACATATATATATATTTGATGCTGAGTATCTATATGCAACATAGCCAATGTTCAACAGGCCTCAACATTAACACTGGCCTGGTGCCTTTTTTGGGACTGCTGGGCCAGTTTGGGCCACAAGTTTCCACATTTTACTGGCCCGGGGCCAACATAGTTTCAGATCATTTTATCCCACTAGTCACAGGTCATTATTTCAATCACTTGACCTTGCCATCTACCCCGACATTACAATTAAACACAATCTTCATCTTTCTGATTTTGTGTTATCGCTTTGTATAGTTGCTATCTTGTTTTGATATGTCTCACAAAAAGTCTTTATGTGAACTGTGGATTCCTATATTTGATTAGGGTTGCGCCATGTTACCAGTATGATATCTGTATATCGCAGCATTTTCTTCTACGCGATACGTATCTGCCTTTGACATACCGGTTTCATATAAACCGACTGGTTCACGGACTGTCTGTAACTCGATATACGCATGCAGTGGCATCACCCATCGTTCTCAAAACACGACCTGCTACGCCTGAGGCTTCGATAGCGCGCATAAGATTCTCAAACGATCCCTGCAGCATCATTGTCTGCCATACGGAATACTGACTGAAAGCATGAAAGTAAATCACCAATGGCAAAATAAATACGAATTCGAAATAAATAACAGCCAAACTCGTATCCTTCAACATGTAATGCGATGTATTACAAAAAATAGTGAGTTTTTATCAATAAAAAAACATTTCAGGCCAGTCACTTTTTGGGGGGCCAGTCACTTTTAACATCTACTGGCTCGACGGGCCACTGCCCTGGGTATAAAAGCTAGTTAATGTTAAGGCCTGCTCAATATATAACTGGTAATTGGAATTGGTATTTTGTAATTGGGACCATGGTATTTTTGAGGTGGAATTGGTATGTCTAAATGGTGTGTACTTTGAACTGATTATAATGTAACTGACTCAGTGCATCTACACCTACAATGTCGATGAGGAGATACTGTTATGAAAGGTCAAAGGTTGCGTACAAACGAATTACTAGAATGCCTTCGTAAACTTCGATTACTGTTTGTTTTCGAATGTAGGCAGCATCACCACCAACAAGATCAGAATAGTGCATCACACTAGTCGTAATTATTGTCGTATGCTTGACTTTGAGCGAATATTATTGCTGCCCGGTGTTTGTTGCGGCGTACCTGGTTAACAAAACGCGGCCAACTTGCATGCTTACCGTCGTTTTGGTATGGACGATGGCTTTTGTTCAACAGTCAGTCTGTGTGATTTGTCAGCTCGGCACTCTTCTAAATTAACGCGACTACACATCGTCGAATTTGAGACGTTTTTGCTATCACCACAATCGCTGCTTGAAACCAAACGTCTCTTGCCACTCGGTAACCGTTCTTTCGCTTCGGCCATGTTGTGTGGATGGTAGCTTGTGGGAGGCGACGTGGTTCAAGACGCCCCGATACGCGTCGCTAATGTTCGTAGGCAGGACGCCCAGCGGATATAGGTGAATTCAGCCCATGGTGAATTCGCCCCGGTGAATTCGGCCCGCACTCTTTGGTGAATTCGGCCCTAAACTCTTGTGACAACGGGCATAGTGATTTCGGTCCAAACGTTTGTGTGCCGAGCACATATGTAGCTTAATGTTTGTTTTACTGTGAATAAAGCGCATATTCTCTCATTTGTTAATTGACAATTATTTTTTTTTCATTTATTGATCTATAATTCCACATTAACCCAAAATTGTAACCACTTTTACAGACTTCATTTTGCATTTCGAACCCTAAAATATGCCACTAATTTTTAACACATAGTCAGTGAGAGAGATCAATATGAATTATACAATTCGTTGTATTGTTAAAATTAAGATCACATAATATGTGTAATATATTACTAAAAAAACATGTACAGTTGAACAACTGAAAAACATAAACGTACTATTATCATAATAGCCTGTTTCTATAGTTAAGTTTTTTATGCGTTACCTCCCAAAAATCAAGTGAAAATTCACCCAGAAATGTGCTCAATTAACTCTAAATACAGAGCAATGACAGTGATAATGGACTGTTGTTCGTGAAAACCTGCCCAGTATACCGGACAGACAAAGCACTTCAATACTATCTAATTGAAACTCCCTTTGATGACGAGCACTGGATTAATCCATTACTAGCTACAACTGTGTAGATTGCTTGACACCTCAGTCGGTCAGAGTGGAGGTAAGCGTACTGTAGATGGTCCCTGTAGATAACAGAAAGCAGCTTCGTGCACTCCGGTCAGGCAGGGTCCGGCTCCATTCATTGGGCATGTTAACGTGGGACATGAAGGCTACTATATATAAGTGCGTCACATCATCATTATTTGCAACAACAACTATGGCATGAGCATCCAAACGCGCTAGGAAGTGTCGCTATTCTTATAAACGATGTCAAGAAGAATGTATACGGGACGTGATAGAGTGTTCAGCATGCGAATATTGGATCCATGCGTCCTGCATACCTATGGACAAGACGATACTGCGAAACTGGAATGGCGCTGATAAAGACTTTCTCTGCAAATCATGCACGTTCACTGGTGGCAGCTACGACATAGTAAAGGCTTTGCAAAGGTACGTACTTCATATATTGTGTATTTTATTTTGCCTATCAGTAATCTCTATTCAAAGTATTTGTCTTGGTTGCAGATAATTACACATATCAGTGTAATGGAAACTGGTATTACGCACCGAAGTAAAACGATTGTACATCACGTCTGTCTGCACTGTCACGAGTACTGTAATTGTGCATGGTATCTTTGGGGTGTAACGGGGGTGCTTGTAAGGTGATTTTCTATGAATGCATTAGGATGCAATATTCTTGCTTTTCATGCAAATCGTGATATAGCATTGCAGTCATTTGCCCCAGTCAATTGCCCTTTAGGTATTTTGCCCCCTCTTCGGATGTAGTTATGTGAAATGACTTAGTGATATTAATTTTTATTTATGAAATACAGTGTGCATTTGAGCAAATTTAATCACTTCAGTATTCCGATGTAATTATGTGAAATTTAAGCAAATTAAGGCACTCCAGTTCAATATTAATTGCAATACAGATGATCAGAAGGAGATCTGGAATGTATTGCTTCTTTGATTGTGTAAGAATCCAACAGGAAGCCTTAAATACATGGCTTCTTCTTTCTCAATTGCAATAAAAATGATCAAAGATGATCCCATGATTAGCAGTAATTACAGGATCAATATATTCATCAAAGAGTAACTTTCAATTATTTGACTTGGATGATCTGACACAGAGAGTCGTAATTGCAATTAGGTTTATTAATGTTATTATATTGTCAGAGTAATGAAGAAATTAGATGTAAAACATTTTTCCACATAAAAATTATCCCTAAAATACTCCCTTAAAAACTATTTATTTAAAAAGGGGGGAAAAGACCAGATTTCCAATAAGTGAAGGGGCAAAAGACCGTGAGGGGCAAATGTTTTAGGGACAAATATAGCCATAATCCAACCTTTGCTAAAAAGGGAGAAAATCGGCTAATGACTCTAATACTCTCACCTCGAGTCTTATCAGTATCAGGCTCTTTGCTAATAATATAGCATGTCTAGCTCTGGAGAACTAAGGATTCTGACAGATTCATCTAATCATGGAAATCTAATGCTTCGGGATCAAAATCTAGGATCCTCAGAAGCACGGGATCCCACTAAATTCACGATTGTCGTTCGAAAGGATGAAAACTTTGCTGTGATAGAGTGGCCTTTTTCGAGTTATGGCTGCTTGGAAGGGTCCTACTTATACTGCAATTGATCTGCAACCAATCACTGGCATGCTGCCTCCTTTGACAACCTGGATGAGCCATTGGCCCACTTTTCCAAGATCCTAGATTGAACCCTGTATACATATATATATATTTGATGCTGAGTATCTATATGCAACATAGCCAATGTTCAACAGGCCTCAACATTAACACTGGCCTGGTGCCTTTTTTGGGACTGCTGGGCCAGTTTGGGCCACAAGTTTCCACATTTTACTGGCCCGGGGGGCCAACATAGTTTCAGATCATTTTATCCCACTAGTCACAGGTCATTATTTCAATCACTTGACCTTGCCATCTACCCCGACATTACAATTAAACACAATCTTCATCTTTCTGATTTTGTGTTATCGCTTTGTATAGTTGCTATCTTGTTTTGATATGTCTCACAAAAAGTCTTTATGTGAACTGTGGATTCCTATATTTGATTAGGGTTGCGCCATGTTACCAGTATGATACCTGTATATCGCAGCATTTTCTTCTACGCGATACGTATCTGCCTTTGACATACCGGTTTCATATAAACCGACTGGTTCACGGACTGTCTGTAACTCGATATACGCATGCAGTGGCATCACCCGTCGTTCTCAAAACACGACCTGCTACGCCTGAGGCTTCGATAGCGCGCATAAGATTCTCAAACGATCCCTGCAGCATCATTGTCTGCCATACGGAATACTGACTGAAAGCATGAAAGTAAATCACCAATGGCAAAATAAATACGAATTCGAAATAAATAACGGCCAAACTCGTATCTTTCGACATGTAATGCGATGTATTACAAAAAATAGTGAGTTTTTATCAATAAAAAAACATTTCAGGCCAGTCACTTTTTGGGGGGCCAGTCACTTTTAACATCTACTGGCTCGACGGGCCACTGCCCTGGGTATAAAAGCTAGTTAATGTTAAGGCCTGCTCAATATATAACTGGTAATTGGAATTGGTATTTTGTAATTGGGACCATGGTATTTTTGAGGTGGAATTGGTATGTCTAAATGGTGTGTACTTTGAACTGATTATAATGTAACTGACTCAGTGCATCTACACCTACAATGTCGATGAGGAGATACTGTTATGAAAGGTCAAAGGTTGCGTACCAACCAAATACTAGAATGCCTTCGTAAACTTCGATTACTGTTTGTTTTCGAATGTAGGCAGCATCACCACCAACAAGATCAGAATAGTGCATCACACTAGTCGTAATTATTGTCGTAT
Organism: Lamellibrachia satsuma; assembly: GCA_033239005.1. NCBI lineage: Eukaryota > Metazoa > Annelida > Polychaeta > Sabellida > Siboglinidae > Lamellibrachia > Lamellibrachia satsuma. The sequence continues at coordinate 1,276,272 of BSQZ01000068.1, read as the reverse complement.
GCTTGACTTTGAGCGAATATTATTGCTGCCCGGTGTTTGTTGCGGCGTACCTGGTTAACAAAACGCGGCCAACTTGCATGCTTACCGTCGTTTTGGTATGGACGATGGCTTTTGTTCAACAGTCAGTCTGTGTGATTTGTCAGCTCGGCACTCTTCTAAATTAACGCGACTACACATCGTCGAATTTGAGACGTTTTTGCTATCACCACAATCGCTGCTTGAGACCAAACGTCTCTTGCCACTCGGTAACCGTTCTTTCGCTTCGGCCATGTTGTGTGGATGATAGCTTGTGGGAGGCGACGTGGTTCAAGACGCCCCGATACGCGTCGCTAATGTTCGTAGGCAGGACGCCCAGCGGATACAGGTGAATTCGGCCCATGGTGAATTCGCCCCGGTGAATTCGGCCCGCACTCTGGTGAATTCGGCCCTAAACTCTTGTGACAACGGGCATAGTGATTTCGGTCCAAACGTTTGTGTGCCGAGCACATATGTAGCTTAATGTTTGTTTTACTGTGAATAAAGCGCATATTCTCTCATTTGTTAATTGACAATTAATTTTTTTTTCATTTATTGATCTATAATTCCACATTAACCCAAAATTGTAACCACTTTTACAGACTTCATTTTGCATTTCGAACCCTAAAATATGCCACTAATTTTTAACACATAGTCAGTGAGAGAGATCAATATGAATTATACAATTCGTTGTATTGTTAAAATTAAGATCACATAATATGTGTAATATATTACTAAAAAAACATGTACAGTTGAATAACTGAAAAACATAAACGTACTATTATCATAATAGCCTGTTTCTATAGTTAAGTTTTTTATGCGTTACCTCCCAAAAATCAAGTGAAAATTCACCCAGAAATGTGCTCAATTAACTCTAAATACAGAGCAATGACAGTGATAATGGACTGTTGTTCGTGAAAACCTGCCCAGTATACCGGACAGACAAAGCACTTCAGTACTATCTAATTGAAACTCCCTTTGATGACGAGCACTGGATTAATCCATTACTAGCTACAACTGTGTAGATTGCTTGACACCTCAGTCGGTCAGAGTGGAGGTAAGCGTACTGTAGATGGTCCCTGTAGATAACAGAAAGCAGCTTCGTGCACTCCGGTCAGGCAGGGTCCGGCTCCATTCATTGGGCATGTTAACGTGGGACATGAAGGCTACTATATATAAGTGCGTCACATCATCATTATTTGCAACAACAACTATGGCATGAGCATCCAAACGCGCTAGGAAGTGTCGCTATTCTTGTAAACGATGTCAAGAAGAATGTGTACGGGACGTGATAGAGTGTTCAGCATGCGAATATTGGATCCATGCGTCCTGCATACCTATGGACAAGACGATACTGCGAAACTGGAATGGCGCTGATAAAGACTTTCTCTGCAAATCATGCACGTTCACTGGTGGCAGCTACGACATAGTAAAGGCTTTGCAAAGGTACGTACTTCATATATTGTGTATTTTATTTTGCCTATCAGTAATCTCTATTCAAAGTATTTGTCTTGGTTGCAGATAATTACACATATCAGTGTAATGGAAACTGGTATTACGCACCGAAGTAAAACGATTGTACATCACGTCTGTCTGCACTGTCACGAGTACTGTAATTGTGCATGGTATCTTTGGGGTGTAACGGGGGTGCTTGTAAGGTGATTTTCTATGAATGCATTAGGATGCAATATTCTTGCTTTTCATGCAAATCGTGATATAGCATTGCAGTCATTTGCCCCCCCCCCCAGTCAATTGCCCTTTAGGTATTTTGCCCCCTCTTCGGATGTAGTTATGTGAAATGACTTAGTGATATTAATTTTTATTTATGAAATACAGTGTGCATTTGAACAAATTTAATCACTTCAGTATTCCGATGTAATTATGTGAAATTTAAGCAAATTAAGGCACTCCAGTTCAATATTAATTGCAATACAGATGATCAGAAGGAGATCTGGAATGTATTGCTTCTTTGATTGTGTAAGAATCCAACAGGAAGCCTTAAATACATGGCTTCTTCTTTCTCAATTGCAATAAAAATGATCAAAGATGATCCCATGATTAGCAGTAATTACAGGATCAATCTATTCATCAAAGATTAACTTTCAATTATTTGACTTGGCTGATCTGACACAGAGAGTCGTAATTGCAATTAGGTTTATTAATGTTATTATATTGTCAGAGTAATGAAGAAATTAGATGTAAAACATTTTTCCACATAAAAATTATCCCTAAAATACTCCCTTAAAAACTATTTATTTAAAAAGGGGGCAAAAGACCAGATTTCCAATAAGTGAAGGGGCAAAAGACCGGAGGGGCAAATGTTTTAGGGACAAATATAGCCATAATCCAACCTTTGCTAAAAAGGGAGAAAATCGGCTAATGACTCTAATAATTATCGAGTCATTGTTCTTTGTAGTCCCATACACAATTTGAAGATCTAAGGTGAGAACATTTGTCCAAATTTGTACAAAGTGTCTGTGTGGCAATTTTAAAAAAGAACGCAGAAGTTCTGTACAAATCATAGCTTACTTTGAATTCAATACAGGTTGCAGCTCCTGCTCTAAGATAACATTTGTTGTCTGCCTGCACATATCTGAAAAAAATGTGTGAAGCCAAAGCCACCCCAATGGGGCATCTTAACAATTAGTAATTGCATTGCTACTCCTGCACTGTTTCATTGAGCAGGTATCTGAAACCATGCCCTTTGTGTGTGCTACGAATGTGTGAAGCCATAGCCACCACAATGGAGCATCTTAACAATTACTAATTGGATTGCTACTCCTGCATTATTTCATTGAGCATGTATTTCTGAATAAATAATCAGCCTACTGGTCTTTTCATGTTGTTTGAATAATGGCTCAGCCATTGTCTATATTTTGTACTGTAGCAACTAGCCCCAGTACTGCAAATAGCAACTAGCCCCAGTACTGCAAATATTTTTTATCGATATGCGTATTATTTCCAATCCGTTTTCGTCTTATAGGTTATCTCATGCAGCAGAAAATAAAATTGTCCGCGTCTTATGAAGAAGGCCCGCAGTGAACAACTGCTACTGCAGACGTACGTGAAGGCGCCAACCCCGACAGATGAAACCCAGTCAAGTAACGTAGATGTAGTGTCAGCACACATTCTGGGTATGCTCGACCTGACAAAGCTGCACGAGTACTCAACACAAAACATCGTCGGTGATGGTAACTGCATGTACTGTGCCATCTCGCTAGACACCTTCGACACTCAAGACCACCACTTATATCTTCGCTTGGCAACAGCCATAGAGAAGAGATCAGTCTTCATAGACAGAGCTATGACGTGCAAGCAAGAGATTATTCGGGAGAAATACGCGATCCGTGCATCATCGTCAGCGAACACTGGGCGCTGTTGTCCTTGGCATGCAGTGCCATGCACACAGGGCGGCTTCAGCGAAATGATGCATATGTATGCTTGTAGCACCGTACTTGTAAAAGCGTTCCAGTCTTACTACCCGCTTCACTCATCACTGACGTCGTCTTTCTCAATATATATTACTGGACGTGGTGTGGCACGCGACGCAGGCCCTGACGTGACGTGCCTCATGTGGACCCAATCGACGCAACTTGCGGACTGTACGTCGTTTTTCTCAAATCACATCTGTTTACTCGGGCGGCAGAAAAACAACGCGAACGTCGCCCACGGCACTTCCGTGTATGAGAGTACCAGACTCAGCTTGGAATCCGCACATGACGACCTCGAACCAGCAGTCGCCATGCGCTAACCACACTTTGATGAGTTGTCCATAGCTGATCCAGTGCCATCCCAGCATCCAACATCGCCTAAAACTACGGACGTGGCATATAGTGAGCGCTCGTTCTAATCGTGGAGGAGACAAGCAGTTCGATTCTGGCGTAAAGCGCAGGAGTCGCGACACCGTAGCATGGCGATGCACCGTCCGGAACAAAAAAACGCAATGCGCTGCCACCGTCAGGCATTCTGGTGAAAGTTTCATCCGCGGTCTACAATCACACAACCTGGAGGAGCAAATCGTCAGAGATCAAAACGACGTTTAAACACCGTGCATTCGAGTCGGCTACCTCTGTGGTGGACACTGTTTTACGCAACAAACTTGGACAAGAACCTTGTGCTCTGCCGAAGTACGACTACTTGGTTCAAAACGCCAACTACAACGGACAGAAGGTTGGTTACATTGTAGTCCGTTTAAGTAATCCATGCATTTTATTTTGTTTAAAAGCTGTTGATTGTGATTTCATAGGGCCGCCCGAAACATCCAACGGACATCGCATTCGACCAACTGAGTGAGCACATCCCAGACGGCTTCCTGCAGCGGGCTATACTAAATGACAACAAAATGCGACGGCAGATTGTGTTTGCCGCAGAGCAACAGCTTCAGCTGCTGTGCCATGCCAAAGTGTGGTACGCTGACGCTACGTTTCAAATAGTGAAACAACCATTCGCCCAGCTGTTTAGCCTACACGCTTTCGTGAAACACGGCGACTGCACGAAGCAACTTCCTCTGCTGTTCGTCTTGATGTCAGGGCGCAAGACTACAAGGATGTTCTACGCGCTGTGGTCGCGCTGCTCCCGTCTGAACCCTGTGTGAAGCGCGTAGTTATCGACTTCGAGCGGGCAATGTGGAAAGGTTTTGTATCCGTCATGGCAGAAGTCGAACTGAAGGGCTACTGGTCGCAGGCGGTATGGAGGAAGGTGCAGGCGTATGGCTTACAGCAGCAGTGTATGAAAGATACAAGAACGCTTATGTACATCAAGATATTGATCGCACTGCCCTTCCTCCCTCCTCAACACATACCGGCGGTATTCCGCAACCTGGCACAGGATGTCGGAAGCGAGCCGCTCTGCCGCCTCGTAGAGTTCGTGAAGCACACGTGGCTAGAATCAACCATCTGGCCCCCTGCAGCGTGGAGCATGTTCTCAACATCCGTACCAACAACCATGTTGAGGGGTGGCACCGACGTCTGAACTTCCGTGGACGACAACATATGTGTTTTTACATGCGGGTACAGCTGCTTCACGGGGATGCCAGATTGATCACCATCCAGGTTAGTCTGATCAGCGAAAAGAAGCTCCAGAAACACCAGAGGAAGACGTACATCCACCTCCAAGCCAAAATATTCCTACTGTTTGCTGGAGTATGAGGAGTAAGATTTAAAGATGTTTGCACGATCTGTGAACTTTTAATATTTTTTATATATGTGCGATGTCTTTGCTTTTTTTACATTATCTTATATTTTTTTCTCGAGATATTTGTCGGTGGATTTTTTTTGGATTTTCGAAATTAAATTTAACTCTATTTTTTTTCTTATACTGCGTACAAGATATTTGTCAGTGAAATCACCTGTCCGGTTCGATTTTTGGGGGGGCTTTTTAACATTAAATTGTCGATTTTTAGAGTTTTTCGTAACATTAAATTGCACGTTTTCTTATATTTTTCGTATTTTCTTATACTGCGGTACAAAATATTTGACAGTGAAATTGCCTTTCCGGTTCTGATGCTACCGTGATATTGTTACACCACATTTTGGATGATCGCCATATTAAAAACATCGGCTATTGCTGTTATATAGTTACCGGTGCAGTTTTCGACCCACGCCAGTTTTCGATCCATTGAAATCTCGCTTGATATCGCGTTAGACACGTCACAGCGTCTGTTTACGACAATAACGATACAGAGTCTTGTCTGAGCAAAATATATTTTGATATATAATATAACATGGAACACGTTTATGATATACATACCTTGATAAAAAAAAACCCGACTTTGCATGCTTACCAGACATTATTATTGAGCGTCTGCTGACGCATGTCTCGTTCTTGGCCACGTGACAATAATAGCCTTTTTGTGGTAGATGTATGGCAAGCTAATCTTGTCAAATAGTAAAATTAAAAACGATTGTCTGTACGGCTTACCATAAATATAGGTCAAATTCCGCCGGTTTCCTTCACTCGCGCGACATAGTTCAGACGTTCAATATTCGTAAGTTTTTCACTCAAAACAACTGTTTTAATATTTTTTTGTATTGAATAAATGAAGTAGCTGATTTGGTATATCGATCACTTACACAAAATGTTTCTTCAGATTTTTTTTTAAACGGCGTATTCTATTAAGTAGGTCGAAAACTACACCGCCCAGACCCAGTATTATGGCAGTAATGCGTTGTTTTGGGCACTAAAAGTGCGCTCAGACACAATATTTTTTATAAATATACGTCCGTTTTGTACCTAATCCGATGGGGAGTGATGCAAAGAACACATTAGCATCGAAAAAATTATGTAAAAATTAAATTTAATAGCGTTATTATTTCGGCCAGCACCTAAATTATTAGGGCTTTATGGCATTATGCCGACGGTTTTCCAGCATTTTACATCATTCCGCATATGCTGCAGTAAAAAGTTCACATATTCTTTAAAATATTGTGTTTTAGGCCACTTTTAATCAGATCAAAACAGCGGAACCGATAAACATGGCGCATGTGCGATTTGCGCATTATTAGTCACGCCTCGGTGCCATCAGTATCGCGAAGGCGATGTTTGTTTGTATTGGGCATAAAAATGAAGAGAACAAAATTTAGGAAATAGGCTCCAAACATTTTTCAAACGAAGGAATTCTATAAAAAAATTAAAACACTTCAAAGATTTCATATTAAACGCAACATTTGTAGAGCACATACTGTCACTTCTAACGTAATATTACATATTTTATGTTGCAAATATTATTTGTATGAAAATGATGTGGTCGATATTCGATGTTATGCGCATGGGCAACTGAAAGGGGACATATCATTGCATATCATTATTAATATAATTAAATTAAAAAGAATGCATGGGTTAAATTATCTGTCGTTTGGTTAACAAAGATTATTGCTTTTGTAATTAAAAATTATACTGACGATATTGCATGTCATGCGCATGTGCAACTTTAAAGGGACGACTCATTACATGTCATTGTTAACATAATTACATTTAAAAGAATGCAGGGTTAAATTATCTGTCGTTTAGTGAACAAAGGTTTTTTAAATTATGCTGATATTGCATGGCTGGTTTCCTTCTGATGGGGAGGGAGGGAGGGAGAGGGGGAGGGAGGGAGAGGGGGAGGGAGGGGGAGGGAGGGGAGGGAGAGGGAGGGAGTTGAAACAATCGTCAGTAAATTCATTCTGCACCATCGTCGTTTGGCATTCTGTAAAAGAAGGATCCCATCAAGGTTAAAAGAAAGTCGTCCATCTCAGTCGCACGCCTTGTTGCGTATTCGTAGAAAGCGTCGTGTACGCTCTTCAATATCATGAGTCATAATAATGAAGAATAGCTGAATGAACATCGAAGTACCGCGACTGAGCGACCGTAGAGGATCTGTGCCTCATTGACCCGTTGATTAAGTACGGGTATCTGACGGCAGGCCTGATCAAACTTGTATTCTGCGTTGTAGGTTTTTGCTGCAATATCCTGCGGAGAAATTGTGATGTAGTACCGCCTTGCCAGTTATTAATGGGAAGAAGAAGATATAGCTCAGAAACAATTTTAATTGTTCATATTAAATAATATTAATTACTTTCTCATAATACATGTGAAATAAAAGCATCCTTTCATTGCGCATACACACATTTAACAAAATATATAACATTAATTAACATATTAGTAATTAATTAATTGACGTGCTACACTATTGTAACTGCTAGTGTGATTTTGACGTGTAATAAATAAAACACAACAGTTTACAGTTATTTAGATTTCTTGAAGGGATGGAGTCGTCATAGAGTATTCAGTATCCTTGCCACAATAAATACGTAAAAACAGGAATGTATTATTATCATTATGGGACTACACAACTTTTCATTATCATTACAAGCCATCATTGTCAGTTTCATTATCATTACCATCAGTGACCAGTGATATGTAAAGAACTCCATGAACCAACTACTGTAAAAGTTTCTTATATTTATTTGAATGAAATGGTCGCAAAGTAACAATGGTGTTTTAAAGTTGTCTGCTGGTGTAACTCGTACTGCACTGCTGCTTGGCGGGTGTATTGATACAGATGTTAAAGACAGTAAGCTTACCGCTGGCCCACTGCTGGAAATCTGGAACCCATATCAGTGAAGTGATCACCAACGATTAAAAGCCAGTCTCCATCAGGAGGCTAGTGTGAAAAGGACAGTTAGGTGGGGACTCTTAATAAGCCCATGGTGTCAGGGGTGGGTTCAATTACACATAGTTATATCAATTACAATTACAATTACATTTCAATTGTTAGTTCAATTACAATTACACTCATAATTTTTCAATTCAATTACAATTACACTGTTTCAATTACAATTACAATTACATTATGCGGAACCAAATATATTCAGCATTTGTTAATTATATAGTTTTGCACTTTTGCTGAATTTCAATATTTTGTACACAATTGATAAACAAATATAACGGTAATGATTGTAAATTGTTGAAGAATTGTGGCTTGAATTTTGAATTGTACTAAATAAAAAGACAGCCGTTTAAACATATTTTTATTATATAAATATATATTTTAAATCTGGTATATAGAAATTAATAAATTTTATATATATATATATATATATGTTGATGTATTTATAAACTCTTTCAAATCAATCTAGATACTTGTCTTAACAGAGGGTACATGATTTTTGCTTATATAAAGACATTAGACAATGTCCACAAGGCTTCACCTCCTGTAGTTGCATAATCTGTCTTGGAAAGAAAAGCATGCTGTGTGTCTGTGGCTGTAGCAGTGCTAATTAATTGTTTGCTGAAAGAGTGGATTAGCACCTGTCCATGGCCCTGTGTACTCTAAGGGTCTCTAACCAGACTGCAAACTGGTACAGTATTAAACAATGGTAGCCCAGACTGTCTCACTTGAGTCAACATACTGAATTGAGAACAACTAGCACAAGCTCTAAGTGGACTTTAACTCAGGGCTTCTGACTTGAAAAGATACTTCCTCTGGAAGACAACTTTGTGTACCTTCACTGCATTCAAAAAGGGAATAACTCAGACATACACAATGTCATAAAATATTTGACTGTTAGGCTATCTGGTGTCAATACAGCTACACGAGTGTGCACACTTTGTGCTTTTGTATTAAAAGACATACAAAACTCTGTTGATCTCAATGCTTGTAAACAATTATTTGTGCAAAATTCATATAAATTAGCGATGACAAAAATCGGAAGTAAAAAAAAATCATAAATCAATGATTTTTTTTGAGTGATTTAAATCATGGTTTAAATAAATGATTTAAATAAAATGATTTAAATCAAACAACCCTGAACCTGTATGAGACTTAAATGATATTTTATTGACAGTTTGTTCAGGTAGTTTGTGATATGAAACGTACTGTAATCGATTGTAATTGATTGTAATTGAAATAAATTTTCAATTATACAAAATATAACAATTACAATTACAGCACAAATTTGAAACCATAATCAATTACAATTACACAATTTTGCTGTAATCAATTACAATTACGTAATTGGACCCAGCCCTGCAAGGTGTCCTTGTCCGCTTGCCATCTGGACCTTTGCTTTGGATGGCAATCTTGTTAAATATTGTTACAAATGGAGTAGACATAACTCCTCACGGTCAAAACCCCTAACGATCATTATTAGTTTGACCTTGCGGTAATGTAACATCATTTTTCTGCAACTTGTTTATTTAAAATAATTCAGTCACGTACATGTTGACACTTCTTATGTATTGAATACGAGAAATACCAAAGATGTAGCTAATTGCATATAAAAATGAACTTTACACTTGGTATTATACAAAATCAGTAGACCTAGCATCACATCACAACATACATTTCTTTTGTCCAGAGGGGGTAATGTAGGTATACAGACACACTTCCCCCGGATATAATGCCCCCACCTAAATGGCAACTAGGACTAAGAAACCTCACATAACTACACAAAAATACAACATGCGGTATATGTAATAACCTTTATTTGCATTGTAAAAAATTAGTTACACATTTTTATTGTGAGGGGGGTGAGTGCTGAGTACAAGTACACCACTTGTACCATGGCTAATCCGACACAGGCTTTATACAATTTTGCTGTTATTGTTGTTCCGATTAATGCTTCATATATATATATATATATATATATATATATATATATATATATATATATATATATATATATATATATATATATATATATATATATATATATATATATATATATATATATATCTATATACCCTATGTAGGCGCATGCAGAAATAAGGTAAATTGCTATAGGAAATCCTTGGCCTTGCCTAAGCCTAAATAATAACACTATTTAGTAAGTATTTACATGGTGTGGCTTTCTTCCGCGCACCTCGGTCCGAGGCAGTTGCACAAAAGAAATTGTGCAGGAGTCGGATCACTGTTGAGAATTGCATTGTTGGCCATGTTAACGTTTTGTCTGATTATAAGATGACCATAAAAATTCAGAAAATTTCATCTCATTGACATACTGACCAAATTTTATCAAAATTATATACCTAAAGCTCTTTTAAAACGCCCCAATGTGCGATGCGCATAAATTTTGACAAAAATAGCCATGTATTCATGCGCCCACGTGGCCCATAGCAGAAAAATTCCCATAAATCCCTCCGCCTGTTAAACTCTAAAAAAATGCACCATTTCACAGCCAATAACTTCTACGAACAAACCTGTGAATATGCATGTTCAATTACACTTATGTCACATCTTATAAATTGTTTAAATTTACATATCACAATTCAATACGCCCTACATTCGATCAAGAAATGTGTATTCAGACAAATCCAGTGATACTACAACTGCACATAGGCAGAGCATATACGTGAAAAGCAATACATATGTGGTTAGGTAACTCACCAGATTAGAATTGTTAAAAAACTAAATATGTATTGGTGTTCCCAAAAGCAATAATCTTTGTTCACCAAACGACAGATAATTTAACCGATGCATCCTTTTAAATTTAATTATATTAACAATGACATGCAATGAGATGTCCCCTTGTAGTTGCGCATTCGCATAGCATCTAATATCGGCCACATAATTTTCATGCAAATAATATTTGCAACATCAAATATTTCATTCAATGAAATATTACGTTAGAAGTGACTGTATGTGCTCTAAAATATTTACATTTTATTTGTAGAATTTCTTCGTTTGAAACATTTTTGGAGCCCATTTTCTAATTTTTTTGGAGAATGAATGCATTAGTGAGAGCAGAAATTCTGTGAATGAGTGAGTGTAAGTGATGTTTTTTCTTCAGTATAGAATTTCTTCCATTGATTTCGGTTGTGCAAACTCAGCCAGTCTAGATCTTCCTGGTTTCAACTACGCTTGCTGACTTCCTGCAGATCTTTGTCGAGGGCAGTATTTAAATTTTTGTGTAATAATTTTTTAATTCATGCGATTGATATCTCGGTACTAAATTTTAGGTGCCTCTCTATTTTAGTATCTAATTTGTTACCAATGTGCCAAATCATTAAAAGTGGTGCTCATTGCAATATGTCATTGTATGTGAATGAAGAATAAAATTGTTTCACCTAATAACTGCAAAACTTCATTTGTTTGCTGTATTGTTCTTTATAACTACACTGAATTGCATGCTGTATACTGAACTAGATACTACTACTGCTCAAGTTTCAAAGTGCAACCCAAATCAATGAGCATCTTTCATGGTAGCATGTCTTTTTGTTTTTGTGGAGCCAGGACATTGTGTCCTATTGATTTCTGAGGTTCAGGACATTTTGTCCTTGCATTCTGTTCTCAGTGTGCATCACTGCTGGTGTGTTTCTCAAAACTGTTATTCCAGGATTGTGTACATTAAAAGTGTAATATCTTCACCTAGGAGAAAGATACACTGTTCGTATTGGTGTCATTTTAAAGCTGTGTATCTCCTCTATTTGAAACTAATAAAATGATTTGTCAAATTGTCGAGAAGAGCCTGGTTTTGGCATGTGGCATCACATATGTCTGCATATGCATTGTGCCGCAACTTGATATAAAATTGGACACTTTCACAGAAAAAAATTTCCCTATTTGGAATCATGCCTCAGACTTCCTGGTGTGTTACACACGAATGTAGGGCATAGTAAGTTTGGATACAGGAATTAAAAAAAAATCATATCATCTGACATAAGTGCCTTTGAACAGAGACATTGCCATGTTTACTGGCAGAACCTGTTCACAGTGTAACTGGATTTTTTTATGATTTTATTAGGCAGAAGAATTCTTGCAGAAATTGTAAAACATTGACAGGTATGGCACATTCAGCCGTTTTAAAAGAGTTAGAAATGTGATTTTGATAAAGCTCGACCAGCATATCAATGAGATGATGACAACGGCATTTAGGAAGTTTCAGAATTTTTTATGGTCCCGTTTTCTTATAATCATGCAAAACGTTAATATGGTCACCAATGGGAAATGTAGCTGTAGGCTGATCCTTGCAAGGCTGTGCACAGCAATGGTTATCTAGTGTGGTTATACGTAAACCACATCCAGCTCAATAACAGTGTTTTGGTGATATTATTCTACAATGGATAGTATTAACCTACCCCGTTACCCTGAGTTTTCTGTGACAAATGAACCTGCTACTGCATCCAAGTGGGAGGAATGGCTGGAGGGGTTTGAGGCGATGTAACACGCTATGAAAATCTCAGACGCGGGGTGGAAGAGGAATATGCTCTTGCATTACATAGGCACAGGTGAAAGAAAACTTCTTAAGTGTGTTAAAGACATTGATGGAGATTATACTAGGCCCATCAACGCAGTAAATGATTATTTCAAGCCAAAGTTAAACCATATCCACCTCATGAACATGTTACATCAGTTCCAACAGAAACCATGTAAGTCAATTGACAATTTCTACATTCGTGTAAACGAAAAAGTTAAGGAAATGAAACTGGAAGAGCTGGAGAAGAACCAGATAATCGAGCTAATAAAACTGGCACAACTTGTAAACAACTGTCGGGTGACAGAGGTGAAAAAGAAGGCAATAAAAAATGGTTTATTACTAAAGAAATGCATAGATACTACCAGAGCTACTGAAAGAATGGATGTGCAATTTCGAGACTTGGAGTTGAACACATCAATCCCAGTGAGTGCAGTGAATGCTCAGGCTGTCACACAGCCGTAATAGATCCAAGAGTAGACATGGGTGTAAGAAACCGGATTCAAAGAAGACGTTTTCGCTGTGGAGGTGACTACCAGTACCCACACCAAGGCGATTGTCCAGCCAAAGACAAGAAGTATAGGAAGTGTGGCAGAATTGGACACTTTGAAAAGAAATGTCGGTCAAACTTAGTCGAAAATAGTGAGCCGAATATACGATGAAGAATATGCGACAGTCTGTGTTTCTGGTGGGAGGCAAAAGAATGGCACCAGATGTGCGACCATAATTGTGTCAGAAATAGATGTTTGCTGTCTAGTGGACTCTGGTGCTGAAGTGAACCTGATAGGAGAAAACGCTTTTCGAAAGCTGAAAATCAAGAAGCTTTATAGACCTGCGAAGAAGCTGTGTTCATACAGTCCAGATGGTGAACGACGAGAGTTACCATTGCTAGGTTGTTTCCAGAAGATAGTAAAGGCACCACAGACCAAGTTAGCAACCGTCACTGATGTCTATGTCATGAAAGCAATCTATTAGGCTGTGAAACAGCTGAGAAGCTTCATAATGAAGGTGGATGAAGTATCCTTTGACAAAGTAGTAGACAATTACAAAGACAGATTTGAAGGCCTAGGCAAGATGAAGAGCGTACAAGTGAAGATGAACATCAATGAAGATGTGAAGCCAATCGCTCAGAAGAAAAGACGCCTCACGAAACATGATTGTCCTTGGGAATGGGGAGACGATCAACGACAAGCTTTCAGTGAGCTGAAGGACCGAATGCGGACTGGGAAATGCCGAGTTATTTCGACACGAAGCTACACATTGAGCTCATGGTTGACCCCAGCCCACGTAGTCTAGGTTTCCATAATCGAATATGGCAGTCGAGCGCTAACAGACGCAGAGTTGAGGTACAGACAGACTGAACGAGATGGTTTCCAGGCATTGACAAGAGTGTGGAAAAGGTTGTTAAAAATTGTCGGGCATGCACAGATTCTACGAACAAGGAACCACTCAAGATGATAGAGCTTCTGAAGGAACCATGGAAAGAAGTGTCTATCGACTTCTGTGGACCTTTCAAAGCTGGTGAATACATACTTGTAGTCATTGGTGACTACAGTCAGTATCCTGAAATAGAGATACTACACTCAGCATTTGCAAGGGCAACGATTCCCAAATTGGAATACCTGAGGTTGTGAAGTCTGATAATCGCCTTTCAACAATGAATTGAACTGAATGAATTTGACAGCTGGGCAAGGTTCCTAGTCTGGTATGAACTCGCAATTCATCATTTATGAAGAAAATTCCGGAATACTGTGGTGAAACGTCACTAGAGGTACAACCAGAAGTATCGGGGCTGATCGCAGTGATCACACCCTAGACATTGTCACATAAAACTGACACACTGAATATTGCTCCTGAAGCAGAAAGTGGTACTGCAATGATAGAAACAGGGAGCTGGAAACGGGAGTTGTTCACATTCCTTCGTCATTAATTACAGAGCAACGCCTCAAACGACAACAGGCATGTCACTGTCTGAAATGCTGAACAAGAGAAAACTCAGGACAGAAGTCCTAGCGGTTTCCATGCGAAAGAAGGTGTCATTTGAAGATCAGCTTGATTTTGCCACAAATGAGATGCCCGCATGAAATGCTTCATGAAGGAGCTCTATGACAGTCGCAGCAATGCCAAGGATACGATATTGCAGATTGGAGACAAAGTACTTGTGAAACAGCCTGAGACTGATAAGCTGTCAACCCCAGAAGTCAAAAGCCACTACGGTTCGAAATTGTGGAGAAGAAAGGAAGCATGATAAGTGCTGCATCGGATAATCATGTGATCACTCGCAATTTATCATTTATGAAGAAAATTCCGGAATACTGTGGTGAAACATCACTAGAGGCACAACCAGAAGTATCGGAGCTGATCGCAGTGATCACACCCTAGACATTGTCACATAAAACTGACACACTGAATATTGTTCCTGAAGCAGAAAGTGGAAGCACTGAAATACCGTTGAGAAGATCTTCCAGGAACAATAGTGCTCCAGTTGGTTGAAAGACTATGTTGCAAGATGTGTTAAGAAGAGTGAATGCAAAGACTCACCTAGGAGTGAAGTGCTGGTAACCTCTCCTCCATAGTTTCTGTTAAGTAGTAGTAGTGTTAGTTAGTAAGTGATTGTGAAGTGCGCATGGACTTATATACAGGACTTGTTCACATAGCAGTTTTCAAAGAGTGATTATATTTGGTGTTCACGCTGTTTATAATTCTAACTCTGAGTTGAAGCCTGAAGACATTGCTCCTGAAGCATTTACGATATCACATCAGGGACCTTCTGTTGTGGACAATGCATTGTGTTGTTCAGCTTTTCGCGGCAGTTTAAACATTTGTTTTTCAAAAGTGTTTGATCTCTTATATGCCTTCAAGGAGGCTATATTAAAATACTGCAGTTTGAATAGTAATGTATATTCATGTTTTTGGATGTATCCAAAGCATCTGATCATGAAAATCATTATGTTCTATTTGAGAAACTCATAAGTACACTGATGATCGCTAATATATAATTCAATATGTCACATCACCCTTTTATTAAAATAGAAGATAAACTGCAAAACTAAATCAGTGTACTAATGACGGAGGTCATTTTATTTCCTTAGCGAATCAATAAAGAGCAGGTGTGTGTGCCGGGAACCCTACAATGGCGTGTTGTAATGTTGGTATAATTGCAGCATATTACAGTCGGTGTCAGGCTAGTTAATATAGTATTATAACATATATTTGATTGAATTTACCTAGTCAACAAGATCATTACTTAATAAGAGCCGCTATTATTTTAATTTTTGAACCGTCTCCTGGCTTTTGGACGTTTCCTATAGCTGACCTACTATATAACAAATTTCAAATCAATGTACATTTTAACGTTGTGCTATAACGTTTGATGTGTATCAGCTGATGTTACGCAATTTGATGTTTAATAAAACATCAGATTGTTAATAAACACCATTTTTTCATTTTCCATGTGTTAAAATTGCATAAAAGAGCTTGTGGTAAGCTCTTTAAAAAAAGCACTTTTTTGTATAGAAAATAATAGTTGCGTTTCACAAATGTCTATTCACCATATCTCAATTCGCATTTCGTGCACTTCTTTGTAAGTGCTTGGGCACAAGGAAAATGAAGGAATGCTAACCCTATCTCTAGCCCCATCCCTGGCTAATCCTATATCTAGCTAACCCTATCCATAGTTAACCCTAACCCTGAAATGGTTTACAGAACTCAGAAGGTATAACCATTCCCATAGACACAGGTTGATAGGAAAAGTGAACAGTTTGCTTGGAAAAGGCAGGCAAGTTTGTGAGGGAGGAGGTAGCTATTTTGCGCTAGAACAGTCATTGGTGATATTTGTTATGTGCATGGCCCAGTGCATTGGCAACATTGTGCAACAAATTTGGACACAATAATTGTAGGTTGGTTGTGTCATTGCCACTGGCAACATTGCATATACAGAGATTAACTGTTAAGCACGCCCTTAAACTAGTGTGAGAACATTCATTTGGATTTTTAATTTAAGCAAAAAAATCAGTATTATATGTGTGCACCAGTTTAATAGGGCAAGATGCGCCCTGGTTATACCAGTTTCCTGTAAAATGTTAGTAGTTTAGTCAACATGCTGTGATTTAACGCAATAAGATGGTCATTCTTGAAGAGGTTCACACTCCGGTCTTGCTTTGATCACAGTTTTTGAGTTAGTACAACTTAGAAGTGTTAGAAAAAGCTATTTTGAGAACTACAAAGAAAACAATGCTAGAACATGTACTGAATCCAAATTTTTAAAATAAAACAAACAAACAAGCATTCTAATAAGTGAAAACTGGTCATTAAATGTCAGCAAGAGTAATATTAAAGTACATACATTAAGTTGAATTCGGAAAATAAATTGTATCTCTGGTATATATTGTCAACATTGTTTAATTTACTGTTCTGTCAAAGTCTACATGTTCAGAAAAGACTGAAAAGTTTCCAGCACTTGGTCCCCCACCAATAATATTTTGCTAATTTGGTGTCCCCTTTACACGAGGAACCTTTCATTTTGGCTTTGGTTCTTTCAGATAAATAGTGTTCATTTATATTTCTGATGTTACATTGGGCAAACATAGTATAATGGGTTTCTAGCACGTGTCAGAACAAATGTCAGAACCATTTATTGTTCTAAAAATTGCTTGCTGCCAGTGTGAGAGAAATGTTGTATTTCAGAGCTACAAGAAAATGTACCAATTAATTATTAGCCCAATTCACAGTATTCACAAGACAAGTCCTCACCGTATGTATGCTCGTATTAGGTTATCTAGGACATGTACAGAGGTCAAATGAGCTAACTTTGTTTACAAAAAAAGCATAATTTCATTTGTACACCCGTGGAGTTGTTGTTCCCCGTGTAAAGGGACACAAAAAGTTTGGTGTCCCCTTTACACGAGGAACCCCTACTTTGTCCTTAAATTTTAGGAAATTTCATTGATACAATTAGTTTAATGCTCTGAATGTTTCAGTAGATCCTATGCCTCAAGTTACAATAACTTTTACTCACTTAAAATTCAAGTGTTTACTTTTAATCGGTTTTTGGTTCCATAATTGGCAAAAGTTGACCATATTCGGTCAAACCGGCAGACAAAGCAGACCCCAAATTATAGTTTAGTCAAACAAAAAAGCAATGTTAGTTGTAAAGTAGTCATGGTGTTTTACCAAATGTGTGGCAACATTGATAGAAATCAATTGTTTGGACCACTCCTGAAGAAACACTTTTCAAGTTTGGTGTCCCCTTTACACGCAGAACTGTGCTGGATGCGCCTGCTGAGGCTCTTTCTGCTCAGAAGTATGGCATTTGTTTAGACAAATTGTATCAATTTCATAAATTTAACATGTTTAAGCAATAGTTGATGACTTAGTTTTAAAGATTAAGGCATTTTATAATTTGTGTACCAATGTCACACATTGGCCCCCTAATAAATGGAACTACCCATGTACACAGTCGCGTTAGTATGACCGTCACTGCACTAGTGAAGGCAAACTAGACGTGAAGACAAACATTTTGGGTTTAGTTTGTCATACCTTACACACAAACGCACGCACGCACGCACACGTTTTAAAGATACGTGCTCACGATAATCACATACATATTACATTAACATAATTAAATTTATTGATGTTGGTACGACGACGGGGACAACGATGACGTGTAGCCATGACCTTACTTAGACCGATGTCTTTTCCATGCCATCTCTCTAGCCACTTCGATCTCCTTCTTTGCTGCTAAGTAACATATGCACTCAGGTCTTCTTTTCTGGTGGCCTTACTAATCCACGTTTCTTCCCGTGATGGAACATAGCAGACCTTCTTTTTCTTAACCATTACTTTATATCTGACCCACATGCTAGTCTTTCTCTGCGTCCCAGCTTATGCAGAACATTCTGTGTCATGCCCACGTCCTCCTCTTGACTCACTGCAATACTGCGCAACGCTGATCTTGGTACTCTGTTTTACAATGAAGTTAAATAACTACACATCATGTGACCAATGTAATGTTTTAAAAAACCTGCATGCACATCAACCGTATGTCTTATGAATTTACTGATTTTGTAACGTAGTATTGATTTTTTATTCCAATGAGACACATTTGAACACCGTGTGCAATGTCATAAATAACAAAGATAAGTTTCTTTACCATGTTTATTGTTAAATCACACAACCATATTTGCATCTTGCGTTCTTGTTCACTAACGTCATTTCCAAAATTTTAAGCAATCACGAAATTTATAATGAACCCGACTCATCACTACCAAATTACTTTGCATAGGCCATATTCTTCACAGTGATGAGACAGAATACTAGATTGAGTTGAACTGTAACACATCATTTGTGTAACTAAATAAGCATTCTATCTGGTTGGCGGAAGGAGGCAGTGCAAACAGCAGCAACGTAGTTGAGGATTGTGGTAATGTATGGAACTGACACATTTAAATATAATAATACAAAGACGAAAATACTGACAACATTGTATTATTGTTCAATATTACTGTGTGGTTAAACTAGCTCAGAAAGGTTCTAAGAAACAGCTAATTTTATTTTGCTCTGTTTTAAGCATCTTCTAGCTACGGACAAGGAATTGTCTAATCTTGTTAATACTTTTATGTTTGTAATATTGTAAATTATGATAACTATTTTGTTTGCATCATACATCTAATGTACGCCCTATTTCTTCTTGTTTTTTGCTATATTTAAACGGTTTAATATTTCCGACAGTGCAGTTTCGTCAACGCATTCCCATAAAAACCGAGATTCCTCACGGTTGATCAGTTAGTTTCATTTCAATGGGAACATGATCGCTTATCTTCTTTGCCTAAAATAAAAAACATCGTTAGCATTTATTATCGATCCCCTCTCAGTAAAGGTATTTAATTATGCAATGCTTTAAAACATTTGTATGTGTTGGTGGTTCAAGCACGAACGCACACACACTGCACACATAATGCACTAACAGCAACACTGTTGAGTGGAATACATGCCTGCCGTCTCGTCATATTGTATTCCCTGTAAAACCTGAACGGCTGCGCGTTGTTCGAGACGTAAGAAGCTATAAGGCGACGTCCGGCTATCACGAATCTGAAAACCCACATGATATCAACAATTGAGTTCTTTGCCAGAAAATCAGTAATTTCGCAATGTCACAAAATACATAGGTAGTGTCTGATCAGTTAACCTCCAATGTAATTTTAAGTCGACTTTCAACTGTAACGATTTACTTCTTTACCTATCATAAGGGCATCGTGAGCATGCAATCGTAGTGTCAGCGTCGTCTCCGATCAGCCACCGGAAACGTTTGTCACTACGCAGGCGAATGTTTTTCCATTGGCGCGGTCCCACGTATTGACAGCCGGCATTGAAGTCACCGCCGAGCACGGCGTCCTGCGGACAGGTTTGATTTATAGATGGATACTCATGCCAACACGCACGCACGCACCCACACACTCACACAAGCATATATGTATATATATATGCAGACACATTATACATATTTCTCTCATTGTCTCTATCTATCTCTCCCTCTGCCCCTCTCTCTATCAGAATGAATGAATGAAGAGAATTGCAGGAATTACTTTTATGCAGATAGAATAATTAAATGATAGAAGTTTAATATGTGGATCCCCACAGGGTGGTTCTTTGTGTGAAAAATATAGTAAAATATAGTGTTGTAAATCGATTTAAGGGACGCAACTGGGAGAAAGCGGTTAACTTTATTCAGTGAATTTACAGTACTGCTTAGCCTGTTTTGAGAATAGCCGCTCAAGCATACGAACACTGTGCATGGTGTGACACTGAGCACACGGACAGTAGTCACACTTCCATCATCCAGTTACTGCAAGGCTGCCATGCTGCAACACCACCAACTAGCTTCCAGGATCACCCCAAACTCCCCACTAGTGGCTCCACATAGTGAACACAATGTAAGTCACTCACGATTTCACCACTGCCACAACTTTTGCATACAATACTTTTACATACAATACATTTTGATACAATTATGGATAGTGTTTGCTTTGAAAAAAGTGCATGGAAACAAGATAACGTTTGTTTTTCTTTTGTTCTATGTTATGCAAATGCACATGACGTCGTAAAGTTGTCGTAAACAACAACCACGCTGCCCAGCCAACATACCGCTCCGCGCCCATGTTGGAGAGTTTGGTATCACCCTCCAGTATCTTTTTTTAATGACGTAACAATCGCCACTTCGCTGCTATGATATCGCCTCTTCCATACAGGGCTAACGCAAATGGGTGCGAGTATGTATGATATTGGCACATAAGCGTGTATGGGCGTACTACACACTCCAACAGTGGCTCCACTCAGCATATAACTACTGCCACAACTTCATTATAAAATCGAGTGGTATAAAATATAATAATAATTTTATTAAAATGGCAACAATAGCAGTTGAATTATACAATTGGCACAGTAAAACAACCAATGATAATAAATTAATTAACACAAAAATATGACTTAAAATATAACACATTTAAAAGGTGCATGTTTAAAGTTGTTTGTAAATAAACAAGGTAAATATGAAGGACATAATCATAAATTACAACTTGGCCTACTACTATTATGTAAAAAGTAACTAATTTATAAATGAGTTCATAATTACCGCCAGTGTCTTAAAGCATATGGTATAAAAGAGTTATGAAATCTTGCAGTTCTGCAACGCGGCACACAGTAAGTCCTCGTGTTTCGAGTTGTATACGGAGTTTCAAGGAGGGGAGGCAAAAGATGGTGCAATTTATGTGTAGACTGTTGCATGCTTATGAATAGTGTTCTACTCCGGTCTGACAGCGTTGGTAGATTGGCTGCGGTGATGGCTTCCGTGTACAACTTATCTTGGAAAATTATCCGCATTGCCCGTCTCTGGATGTATTCTATCTGTCTTGTTTGCTTTTTTGTAAGGCTCGTGTGTTTGGCATGCGTACTCCAATACCGATCGGACGATTGAAGGGTATATGTTGATGAGATGGTGAGGGTCAATGCTGGCTCTTTTGAGAAGGATGATGAAATATAGACATTGCGATGCTTTTGTAGTGATTTCGTCTGTGTGATTGCCACTTGAGATACACCTAGTAGACGAGTGCTGTTAACTTGTTGGATTGGTCTACCGTCGATGGTTAGCAGTGCGATGTCCGGAGTTGATTTCTTGAAACATATCCGCAGTTCTTTCGTCTTGTCGTAGTTCAGCGCCATTTTGTTACTCGTTGTCCATTGCCCGACTTCGTCTGCTGCTACTTGGAGTGAGCTGTCCATTCTGGAGGATGAAGAAGCTTGATATTGCTTTGTGGGACACCTGCATTGACAGTGGTGTACTCCGATTTCACACTCCCGATCTTTACCCTCTGTTTGCGTTGACACAGGAAGGATGTCAGTCATTTGGTGATAAAAGTTGGAAGTCCGAGTGATGCACATTTCATCATTAAAATGTGATGGTCGACTCAGTCGAACGCTTTGTTGAAATCGACGAGAAGTATTCGTACTATTGTTCCAGGGGTCTCAACCTTGTATTTCCACTTGTGTACAAGCTCGACCAGTGCATGTACGGTTGATGTTCCTTTGATTGACCCATATTGCTGAGGATCAATCTGGTCCATGGTAGTGTCCATTAATCACATGCACGTGAATTTCTCCAAGCACTTCGATAAAACTGGCATGAGAGATATTGGGCGCAGGTCTTTCTCAATTAGCGATGGTGGTCGAATTTTAGGCACTGGTCGAACATCAGCGCATTTCCACAGGGCAGGCACGGTTCCTTCCCGAAGGATGCTGTTGAATATCGCGCAGACGGGAGGAGCGAGGATGGCGTATATAATAAGAAACACTGAAGAGGTGTGGTATGATGTGCAAAGTACGTAAGTGCGAAATGCTGATGGGTGTGGTGTGATGTTCCCATGACGTAGCAAGGGGGGCCGTAATGTGTGGCATGATGTAACCAGGACATAACAAGAAGTGCCGTAAGGTGTAGTATGATGTACCCAGGACGTAGCAAGAAGTGCCGTAAGGTGTAGCATGATGTACCAAGGATCTAGCAAGAAGGGCTGTAAGGTGTGATCTGATGTACCCAGGATGTAGCAGGAAGTGCCGTAAGGTTTGGCATGACGTACCCAGGACGTAGCGAGAAGTATCGAGGGGTGTGGTATGATGTACCCAGGACGTAGCAAGAAGTGCAGAGCGATGTGGTGTGATGTACATAGGACATAGCCAGAAGCGCCGAGGGGTGTGGTACGACGTACCGAGGATGAAGTAAGAAGTACCGAGGGGTGTGGTATGATGTACCCAGGACGTAACAAGAAGTGCAGAGCGATGTGGTGTGATGTACCCAGGACGAAGTGAGAAGTACCGAGGGGTGTGGTGTGATGTACCCAGGACGTAGCCAGAAGCACTGAGGGGTGTGGTACGATGCACCGAGGACGAAGTAAGAAGTACCGAGGGGTACGGTATGATGTACCCATAATACAGCAAGTGCCGATGGGGTTTTGGTATATTCTGATATCTTGACATTGTCGATATGGCACTCCTCTGTGTGTATTCGAAATACTGACATTAATTTTGCACATATATAGCCTGAACAATGATTTGTCAGTGTGTTAATACCATACTCCAATATGATTATATGTATATCTAGAATTGTGACATATACAGATACCTCGAATGAATATTGGTTTTGAAAGGTGCATTTCAAAACATCACCTTAATTCTCCATATGTGCATCACACGATTGTAGATGTTGATAAGTGCATCGATTTCTCTTGCGGCATCCGAAGGTTTCACATGTATGCCAATATATGCAAACGCATGTACATCTATTGAAGGGGAGATAAACAAAGATTGCAATGAAGATTTGTTCAAACCCAAATAAATACAATTAAATAAAAAAGGCATAAGCACTTCTATATATATCAGCATCAGTCATTACGATACTCTTAATTGTGTTGTCTATTGTTAAATATTCCACCATGTTTAATAATAAAAGACTATGTTGCGCAACATTTGTCTTCGTACATCGAGGTAGTTTCAAAACAATTTGGTTGCACAATATAAGCACTTGTGTATGCGTGAAGTACTATATAATTTCTTCAAACAACCATGGCTATGGACTAAAAATGGTTGAATGAGAGGTTGGATGAGAAAACGACTATATTAAAATTTAAGAGCAACCCTTTGAGAAAAAGTGACCGCTCACACAGCACAAAGTTTATCATTATACATATATATATATTTAACCCTGACATTTCAATATCTATATATTGCAGTGTATCATATGCATACATACATACAAAATCACAAACTACTTTATATTAAATATATATATATATATATATATATATATATATATATATATATATATATATATATATATAACTATTACGCAACTACAAAGGAATGTAGTTGCATAATCACCAAATGTTGTCTTATCAAATGTTAACCTAACAACCGGGAACAATGATAGTCAAACATCATGGTAGACTAAAAGTGCACAGTTGGACAAATTCTGCATCTATCTTCATGATATTATTTATGTAACCTATTAACTGTTGTCATAAGTTACATTTTATTTCATATTCCATATATATATATATATATATATATATGCATACATATATATAATTTTAAATCATCATTTCTTCCAGGGTTGAAAAAAATCATGATTTTTTTTACATAAAAAAAATCGGATTTTTTCTATTTAAATAAGATTTTTTTTAAAATCTGGTATATAGACATTAATAAATTTTATATAGATGTTGATGTATTTATAAACTCTTTCAAATGTGCTCTATTCAAATCGATCTAGGTACCCAGGTACTTGTCTTAACAGAGGGTACATGATTTTTGCTTACAAAAAGACATTAGACAATGTCCACAAGGCCTCACCTCCTGTGGTTGCATAATCTGTCTTCCAAAGGAAAGCATGCTGTGTGTCTGTGGCTGTAGCAGTGCTAATTATTGTTTGCTGAGATGGTGGACTAGCTCTGTGTACTCTAAGGATCTCTAACAAGACTGAAAACTGGTACAGTATTAAACAATTGTAGCCCAGACTGTCTCACGTGAGTCAACATACTGAATTGATAACAACTAGCACAAGCTCTAAGTGGACTATAACTCAGGGCTTCTGACTTGAAAAGATACTTCCTCTGGAAGACAACTTTGTGTGGCTTCACTGCATTCAAAAAGGGAATAGCTCAGACATACACAATGTCATAAAATATTCAGTCATTACGCGAAGTGACTGTTTCACTCAGGCATTTCGCAAAATGACTGAAAATTTCAGTCATGACTGGAAAAGAGGTGTAGTCACTTTGCATAATGACTGAACCAGTGTTTTCCCTGGTTAATGACAAGTGATGTTGGCAAACTTGCTGTTTTTTTTATCTACCTAGCCAGATCTTTACAGAAATTGCCACCTAGCAGCTATCTATTTCGCATACTCAAAAATATTTTTATATTGTGATGAAATTATGATTTAAAATGATTGCTCGGGTTTACTTTGGATCGTGTAGAACACCAGATTATTGAAGTTACTCCACATGGTCGAAACCACTTATCATCAAATTAATGTTTTTATTACGAGGTGCAATGCTTCAGTCCCCCTAGGTGCGCTTTGTGATATTATACACTGTGAAGTATCAATTTCAAGTTGTCTTGTATTGTGTATCTTAAATTAAATGTTGGAAATGTTACATACATAATTAAGGCACAACAACAGTCTTATTGAACAATATATAACTTTAGTGTGATTCTACAAGTTGCAGTAGTCTACTGTATCATTGGTAATTATATCAATGTGCTACATTTCCACAATATCTGTCAAACAAATAATATAATAATATACAATACCTCTGCATATATTCTCATAATTATATGTATGGATATGGATGAGAGCATATACCCCGGGGTAGTTGTTTTTAAGCAAAGAATGTTAAATTCATAATATTTTACATTACAGTATTGGTGAAAGCTAACACTGCATTCGACCAACATTACTAAATAATTATTATACTCACTAGTTATCATGAAAGACACATGAAGCATACTAGTTGGTATACTTGCCACTGAGAGAAATCATACACATTACCCAGAAGATATTTATAAAAGACGACAAATCAAATCACTTATTCTCACTTATTCGGGCAGCTCAGACTGTTGTGATACCAGCTGTTACAATTCATTTTGCTTTGTAGCACTTGCACCTGTTGCTAGTACATTTTTAGAAGACTGCAACAGTCACACCTGACAAAACCTTGTCCACCAGTTGCTGACGTTTTTAATGCATGGCAGAGAGATATATGTTGGTCTTGGTTGGTGTCTGACTGAGATAGAAGGCATTGTGAGCATAAGTCGAACTGGTTGCATGAATATTTATTTTTAGGATCCCAGTCTTCACAGCAATGGTGTATAAGTTGTTGTCGCCACGGTCAGTGATGACCCCCAGGATGTGACGTGGATCATCCTTCCACTATCCACCATGGGGATGGGAACTGCGACATTATCACCAACTTCGCCTGCTTTAAGGCCAACTCGGCTGCATTTTACTATTCGCTCGGCCTTTGACATATGTGCTTCTCTTGCTCGTTTACGGTGCTGGGCAATGTCACTTTGACGAGATTCAAAGGCGGCAAGTGATGATGGCCTAACGCTTGGCACTTGGTTGTGGTCTTGCTGAAGGCCTGTCCTTGCAACAAGACATGGGGGTGCAGAGATTGCAGCAACAGCAGGATGCGGTTCGTGGTGGATCTCAGCAATGATACTCTCTGTATCTGGAGTGGCTGGTTGCAAGGTTTGATCGTCCGGCGTTGATTCTGTGACTTGCACTTGGGGTTCTGTTGTAGCTTCTATAGGGGTGCTAAGAACAGCCAGGAGATCATCCTCTGTCTGAAGGCTCTCAAGTATTTATAAGATGTCAGTCCCACTTTGGGCTCTGTGCCAAACATTGCGACATATGGTGTCCGCTTAATGCCAGAGTGATACGTGTTTTGCACAAAGCGTAGACCCACGGATCAGTCCAATGTGTTGTTGTCAGTCATCCAAGCAGCTAGCATATCCTTGATGTCACCATTTGCACCCTCTACTGATCCCTGACTTTGTGGATGTCTTGGTTTTCCATGAACCATGATGAGCTGAAGCCAAAGCTCCTTCAGTTCCCTAATGACTTGGGCTGTGAATTCAGAACCATTATCACTTTGCAGTATTGCAGGGGCTCCGAACAGGAGAAATATATCCAACAGCTGGAAAGCCACTTCCGCTGCTCGCTCGAGAGGTCGTGTGATACAGAACTTTGTGAGATGAGATAGCACTGATAAACAATGATCCACTTGAAATGTGACTGGGGGATAAGATAAGATCTGCCTGATTACGAGAACCAAAATCTCTACTTAGGATTGGCTTCATAACAACTTCTTTGGTCATTGGTCTCTTTGGTTTCTGCTGGCATACTGAACAGAATGATTTAAACAGGTATACTGCTTCCCTGGTAATGTTGGCATACTTGGTACCCAAATGTTTCATCATCCTGTCTCGACCACCATGGCCAGTAGCCATGTGTGCTCTTTGGATGACGTCATAGGTGTACTCAATGCACACATAATATAATGGCTTTTCTTGTTCTGTTTTTTGTCTTTCTTTATCAACTTCTTGGTGTCACCACATTGAAGAATTTGATACCTGCGAAATATAAGAATTTTTTTTTATTATTATCCAATTTTAATCATAACTACCTAACTACTAAACTACCTAAACCAAAATGGTGAGAAGAAAATATATATAGTAGTATATTGTAATATACTCATAATCATGATGTTTATTAATGTGTCTTTTATAGTAAACTTAGAAATTGGTTTAACTTCCCTTTTAAATTAATTTGTTTGTTTGGCTTATTGTGACAAATCACGAAAGAACTTCGACTTTTGTGAAACAGTGTTGATGGCTTTCATTTGTTCTCACTCGTGCAATTCATTTAATACTGAAGAAAGACCTTTTCATTGTGGACTTCCTAGCTTACATAAAAAAAGGAAGAATTCAACAGGGAAAGGATTAAGGCTTGAATTGGTATCCAATACAATTGTGGTGGATACTAACTCGGTGCTTCTGACTGAGAAAACTTTTGAAGGGAATTACCTTTGTGGCTTCAATTTGCAGATAAATGAATGAAGGTGTGAAATGTCACCATTACCAAATCAAAATGAAACCACATCATGTTATGCAAACCACCAAAATTTCATGTGTGTGATATTAAGCTTCTTGAAAAATGTTGTGGCAAAAATTCCCTAGGTGGGGGCTTTTCGCCTGTCTGGCCTGGGGCTGTGGAGTAATTTCTATTATACAATTCTGGTATGACATCATTACTGCATAATTAATAATTACATGCTAGCTATGGCACATTTAGAAGAGTATTTGAGTATCTTTCCATCTATTCCTA
This sequence comes from Lamellibrachia satsuma, assembly GCA_033239005.1. NCBI lineage: Eukaryota > Metazoa > Annelida > Polychaeta > Sabellida > Siboglinidae > Lamellibrachia > Lamellibrachia satsuma. Next base: position 1,248,147 of record BSQZ01000068.1, on the reverse strand, counting down.
ATGTATTATAGGTTGGAATATTTGCATTCATTAAATAGACTACTATCTACCCCTGAAATTGTGAAATGTCTGGTAAATTCCTCACATTTAAAATCTAGAAATCTAGAATGTTCAGCATAAGAAAATAAAAATTGGCACTTACTTGCTGAGTATGTTGTATCCATGGCGTGACTTTGAAGATTCATTAGTTGCCGCAACCTTGATTTGTTCCATAGTATTGAAACCATTGTTAGGCAGTTAGCATTCCCAGTTGGAGAATGGTTGGTCATCCATTACCAGTCCATCTGATCAGAGAACACTAGTGAGATAGCTGTTAATCAAACTGTCAGGGGAGGGTTAGAGTCTTTTAGCCAGAGAGGGATAAATTATTAGCAGTATATGTTGCCATTTGCAAATATATAGTAAATATTTATTATTCACTTTGTTTATTTACTTCCGTAATGTGAATGTCTGGAGGATTATGAAAGCTGACATTAATGCACAATTAACATTGGAACAATATAAAATGACATAAGTACACAAATTGTTATTACACAGTATGATTGAAATGGTCACCAGTCAAACTGTGTAATAACAGTGCCTTATTTCCAGTCATTTCGAGTAATTACTGAAATTTTCAGTTATTTCGCAAAATGCCTGAGTGAAACAGACATTTCGTGTAATGCCTAAACATGTCAGTCATTATGCGAATGTATATATATATATATATATATATATATATATATATATATATATATATATATATATATATATATATATATATATATATATATATATATATATATATATATATATATATATATATATATATACAACGATATATATGGTTGACTGTTAAGTTAAAATTTAATAAGACAACATTTTCTTGTAATAACAACTTGATATCGACAAAGTAAGCCTCTTTACTGTGAATGGTTGTCGAGAATAACACTGCAAAAGGCGGCCTCTCAAAGACATCATCGTAATCTGGCGTCTGGTATTCCTTCAATACTGTCACTTTGCTTATTCTGTAATATCAACAAGATGTCACAATTGGTCAGGTATAAAGTGAAACATGATAATACAACTTAAACAGGAGCATGTGTATTTTCTTTCAACATAATAACAAACAAACAGTGAATATGCATTTGTGTATGTGTGTGTTTGCGTGCATGCGTGCATATGTAAGTGCGGGTGCATATGCGCATGAGGGTGTGTTCTCCCTTAATACCCCACTCAAAACTGTATCTTCTCCCTCTAATTAGTCGTAGGGGAAAGGAGGGTAAAGTGGGCCCCTCGGCCAAAGTGGCCCCCGTCATTATGGCTATTCTGATAAGCACTGCAGCAAACCAACGGTAGTAGCATTTAAAGATTCACTGCAACTCGACCAAGTGGATCCCATGGCCGCAGATGTTTTGCATGCAATGGATAATGTGGTTAAGCCATAAGCATTGTTACAATGCACGCACATTAATTACGGCTATTGTGAATATGTATAATTTTATCTACTTAAACAGTAGATAAAATTAAAAATCACAAAACTATAGTCAAATTTTTATTAATACTTATTACAGCACATTAGTATAATCAACGCAATGATTAATATATTATGTAGGTCCTTGTACTGTGCGGAGATATATTCAGATAGGAGGAACTATAAAGGATGAGTGCAATTTGGCGGTGTGGCCATTGGTCACATCTGCAGTGTGGTTCGTTTACGTGCAGGATTTATGCCATTGACTGAGTGATGTGTCATTTTTGTAAGGGGCCCACTTTGACCTCCAATTTTTTATCCTAAAAAATGGGTCTCTTAAAAAAAAACATTTGACTTGATCTACCGATTAATATTGCAGCGGTACATATGAAAGCACATATTTTACGCTGAACAACTTTCACCAACACAACTCTAAGATCCAAACTTGGAAGCACATATTTTACGCTGAACAACTTTCATCAATTCAACTCCAACAAGATCCAAATACAAAATTTTTTTTATAGAGCATTTGTTTTGAATAGCATTATTGACGCTTGAAAATGGCAGTCCCAAAATTTGAGACTCAACTTTAATATTTCTTGGCTTGGTTAATGGACTTTTTGTAGTTGCTTTTGTGAAAGTGTCTCCTCCATTGGAATTTATATTTGTTCCCTGATATTACTTTTATATTAAACATGAATCTGCTCATGAACATTGTTAGCCAAGTGGCAGCATTTTATTGCATTAATAATTGGTAACAGTCTGTGGTATTACGAAGTACCCTTCTAAAAGAGGTAGGGGAAGGTGGGCATGTCCGCACATCTAAGATATAATGTGTCATAACTAATGAACTGTTTATGCCAGAGAGGTAAACGTTTGCCTTGTTAATATGTATATTTCGTAGTTTAAAACTACCAATTACCAACTTCAACTCCACTAAGAAAAATGTATATGTTATCAATATGTATTGATCACTGGAGTACTGATATGACCCAGGTTACTGAGGCATATTTGGGGATAAAATGCACCCAAACAAATAATATAAACGTGAAATGCGCCCATACAAATAATGGCCTAATGTTTGTGAAGTGGGTGCATGACATTGGTCTGTCTCAACTGCAGCACACACGGAAAGTCATGCGATAAGAAAACCAAAAGGACACAGAATAAAAACAACATTATCATTACACTTCACGATATATGAACACTTAACCCACATAAACTATCATGTTATAAGTGTACTGTCTTTAAAACATCCCACCTCAAAATCACATCCTTGAGACAAATTCCAGTGAAGAGGTTAGTGAATTAATCTATGTTATGTCTATATTATGGAACAGTGCATAGTTTAGATGTTCATTTGTGTATATTTGAAAACACTGAACTTGAAAAGGCTATCTTTTTGGCAGAAGTCTAAAATGTGTTTAGGGAGGTTCAGTTACAGAAATTATCAAGGATTGTATACTGGCAATGTTTTGAGTACCCCATGGTTTCCTGTCACAACCCCTCCATAATGAAACGGGTTAGCTGATGAGTATCCACATAGGCATAAGTCATATATCACATAATGACTAATGCATCCGTAAGTAACTGACCAAATTAAGTATTCATTATAATAACATCTACATCATGCCGTCACGTTATGTAAATTAACTCCCTGCACTGGGGCATATCCACACACACCTATGGGGATATGCCGCAAACGATGAGTGGGGGAAGATTTTAATTTTCCCGCACACATGGTCTGTGGCAGTAAAGTTTATTTGTGCAACGGCAACACTAATAATGCACATTCCAAAAATGCATATACATTCCAATATTCATATATTATTGAGAGTGTGAGTTCAATATCAATATAAGCGTAACATTACACGAGATTATGCATAAACAACATTTTAGTTTATAATTTCTTACCGACACAAAAGAGGGTTTAAATGAGTTAGATCAGTGGTTCTCAAACCACTATTTATTTTTTTGTGCGTCTTTATTTGTAGTCATACTTTTACAGATGTTGCCCAAAGAAATGTCAGTTTTTATCAATTTAATGAGATGGGTGATGCTACAAAACATGGAAACTTCTTGATTCTGAGTTACTTGAAGTCGTATTTACATACGTTGCTCAATAAAAAGTAAATTTTTGTGAATTCAATGATATGAGTGATGCTGCATAAATTCTGTGTTTTGTTACTGCGAGAGCACATCGGAGGTCACGCTCCACCTGCAACCTGTTTCATAAATTTGTCTTGATGTGTAAGAGATCGGAGAATGCAGCCTCAGAACGGTAGGTTGAGGCCAATGACAGGAGGTGACAGAAGGTAAGATCACACAAGTTAGGGTAGGTAGCTGCCATCGTTGACCAGAACACTGTGAGAATTTCAGTGCTGAACTTCATGTTGGTGCCTGAATTTTATTGAACTCCCAAGAGCTCTGTCTGAGCAGCATCATTGTCATTAGGCATATATGCAACTGGGGCAGTGAATTGGTCCCTTAGTAGCCGAGATGTCTGACCTCAATATTTCTGGGAAGTATCTTGTGAACTCCAGTTCCCAGGCTGCCAGGTGCTCAGTTATCAAAGTTTGCGTTGCGCCATCGTATTCCTCTGTAACTTCTGATACTGTTTCCAACATAGCAAAGTTATCCAAGCTAATTTTGTGCCTCCAATTTTCCAACTTGCAAACGAAGGCTTTTTATCTTCTCAACACAATCGATGATCAAGCTTTTTTCCCTTCTCCCAAGTCGCCAATGTGAACGTATCTGACGAACACCATCAGTTGAGAGCAGGACTGAACATCGGTAGATTCATCAAGTTGGATGTTGAGCAAACATGCATTTTTTCCCTGTATCACCTGTTCTTTGATATACAGAGAAGGCTCACACATTCTGTGGTGGACAGCATCATTCGAAAGGGAAATTACACAAAGTTTGTTCGCACTCTTCTCCCCCAAAACAAGTTTGACCATGGTAATCAGTGTATTAAGGTTCACCGATGCACAATCGACGACGGAACTCCCAACACGAGACGTGGGTATAATCACATTACCTTACTTGGTGAATGTATTCTGTTCGAACAAACATTGCTTCACATTTCCACGTCTCGGAAACAATTTATCGATTCACAACGCAATTCATAACAGTTGTCGTCTCATAATAAATCAACCCATCATTTTAGTGCATACACAACTCACGTAGACCACGGAAAGGTTTGGCTGCCTATACAATTTGCAAGTTGACTTGCAAGGTCAAAGAGCTTAGAAGATAAGAGGCTTTATTTCGCTCAGTCCAATGCGATTCCTGTTATCGTGTAACTGAAGCACTGCGTAGGTTTTTCAGTGTTACTTCGCGTAAACATTCGAGCACTGCCTGTTAAGGAATAGGGTCCTACGACTGTTTATTCTGAAGAAAAACCCTTTCACTGCGTATGCATTGATTATTTACCACATGTTATAAAGTTAATGTGTTATACTACATATAGCAATAGCTTGTTGAAATCTGAATATCAGCGAAATCCACGAAGAAACTTCATTGTCATTATATATAGACTATAGGCCTACTATATAGGCAGGGGCATCTGCAGGAATTTTTCCAGGGAGGGGCGAGAAAGAAGACATATATATATATATAAATATATATATATTAAATGTGTGTGTGTGTATATATATATATATATATATATATATGCAAAATAACAACACAAGTCCAGCATAGATTGAAACAGGCCAAAGCATTACATTTAGATTTATTAATTAAGGAGCAGGAAATTAGGCAAGCATACACCATCAAAATAAGATACATCAAATAATCTCAGCAAGCATGCCGGCCCCCAAAAGGTGTTTACACATAATTACCGGTAGTATATCATGCCTATCAGCTACCCGCTACCACTACTGATTTATATACAATTCACATGGTATCGGTGGGGGTCACTTCGCCACTAGGTCACCCTCTGTGACCGACCCCCACCATAATATATATATACATATATATATATAGATGTAAAGTTAACATATACTTTGAGCTCACAAAAATACCAGATCCACCAGAGGGTTGCAAGCGCCCCCCTTGACCTCCATGCGGACGCCCATGTATACAGGCCTAGTATAGTTGAGTTGTCTAAAGTAAAGACTAACTTCATTCACCTTGTCAGTTACGATGATATAGTGCATATATTGCAAAAGGCATAAATCTAAGACGTCCGTTTACATTAAATGAACAATTATAGTTGCTAATTCAGCATAAACTCTGACTCACGGATTGGGACGAAGTTGAAAAATGACACCAGGTTACCATGGAATTGGGTGATGCCTAAAGTTAGGATATTCAACAATATACTAAGTGTCACTGACAACGTCCGATACAATATTTATTATCTGTATGGCTTGCTGTTTGATTTAACATGTGGAATTTTATTTACTTAACCAGATATGCAAAATCAACTGTATTTTATAAAGGAATAAAGGGTGTCAATAAAAATATAATTGTTGTCATACAATATATAGTTATATTTTTCCAACTTTTTAAATTTACAATAATTATAATTACTAAAAACCCAAGTACAACTGGAAATAAAGTGGGTATTTACGGCTTTAACTTTGTTCATCAAATATGCCATAAAAAATAAGAACTTTTGTACCCCATAAATAATATACAGCAGGTATGTGGCCATTAATTTTTTTATGCAAATCACATTTCCGTACAAAACAGAATATCATTCAATGCTAAGTTATGCTGCTCAAGAAACCCATTGGAGAACATAACAGCTTAAAAAAAAGCCGAGCAAAACTGTCCGTAACCCTTCCACGGTCTCATGTTTGCAAACACCTCAACATCACAGTAATGCAATCCATCACCGAAGCCGCAGGACCACAAGAACCACTTTTGGCCTCAGTAAAATGCCGAAAACTCCAATGGTTCGGTCATACAATCAGACACAATACACTTGCCAAAGAAATACTACAAGGCACAGTCAAAGGCGGCAAAAAACGAGAAAGACCACAACAAATGTACACGAACAACACTCGAAAGTGGACGGGTCTAGAGCCATAGGAATTATGCAATGCTGCCCACAACCCTCCCAGATGGAGAAAGATCACTGTGGAAGCCTCCAAGCGTGCATCCCTAGGATCGGCCCGGTCATGGGATGACTCCTGAGTCCAACATCACAAAACCTAGGGGGCGGTGCTGGATACGTTTAACCATAGGACCGAGCGAAGTAGAGCCTCTTCTGGGATCATGCCTCAGTTAGACTTCCTTCTTTCCTATGAATGTAGGGCACAGTAATTTTAGACATATGTAATTAAAAAAATCATATCATCTGACATAACTGCATTTGAGCAGACAGCAGGCAAGTGTGCTGGTAGAACATGTTGACAGTGTAACTGTGGATTTTTAGATGATTTCAATAGGTGGAAAGATTTTTGGCCATTTTTACGTCACAAGGCACGTGTGCGTAGTAATTCCTGCAGAAATTGGTAAAATTTGACGGGTATGACATGTTCAGGCATTTTAAATGAGTTAGAAGTATGAGACTTGGACTAAAGTCAATCAGCATGTCAGTGAGATAATGACAACAGCAGGTAAGAAGTTTCAGAATTTTTTATGGTCCTGTTTTCTTATAATCATGCAAAGTGTTAACATCAAATGCACAGTTGAATGTGTACAATATTAGAAATCTTGAGTGTAAAAACACATTTGATCACTAAGTCTTTATCTGATGCTCGATCAAATGGACGACTTAGCGATGCCGGTACTCCGTGAGCAATATTAAGATAAACAACACCGTTAGCGTTACATCTGGCCATTGGCGCATCGGTAACGCTCATGAAATGTGGTTTTTAACTCACAATTTTACACATTTAACATATTACTATACATATGACATACGTGATTTATGGACATAGCTCATCGATACAATGGGGAAAATTATGTGGGCTCAGATTCTAGAAAAATAATAAAATTATTATTTTTCTCACTCAAACAGAAAAAGTTTATGTAATAAAGAAGTGTTCAAATAATTAACAAAAAGTGGATTATTCGATCTTTCTAAGAGCATAGAAGGAAAAATATTGATATTGTTTTATACTAGTTGGGTGAGTTTCTGTTGTAGTGGATGGAATATGCCGTTTTAAAAAAAATTTATATTCCTTAACAGTTATTTGATCGATTCAGGGCAAACAAATTGTTAGATCAGTTGTTTTTAGTGAACTACTCATAAATAATAATTAGAACTTATCGAACTATAAAACCACTTTTGAAAATAAGATGCCATCACTCAAATCTTATTTATGGTAATACTTAGCCATGTTAATTTGAGTTGAAATGTATCGTATTTCACAGGAGGAAAGACTAGTACAAAAGCAAATGTCAGGTTGTGCAGCTGCCATTTTAAAGACAGGAACAAGGAAAATTGGCTGACAATCTTTGTACGGAACAAAGATAATGTCTTAGATTTTCCACACATCAGTGATAAGCAGCCAACGTTGGTATGAACTTTATTTAAATATTTCTTTCCTTTAGGCAAGCAAATGCAGTGTGTATATATTAAGCTTGAGAAAACACAAGCTTGTATTTAGAATTTTTTTTTATTTGTATACAATAAGCGGGAGGTTGACCCTAATAAATGTTAGGGGTTAAGACCCCTGTCACTCACTCCTCAAGTGTGAGGTTTACTTCAAAAACAGGTGGAAGGTGAGAAGTTGAGACCTCTGCTACCCCATCATGTGTGACCATTTGTCTATATACTTTAGATCCAAGAGAGTACCAACCGCTTTTGGTGCAACTGATGGAGAGCAGGTGTTTGTTCAGCCACCTGATGCAGAGCAGGTGCTTGTTCAGCTACCTGTTGGTGATAGTTAGCCATGGTTGGTATATCTTCTTCTTCTTTCGTGTCCTTCACACAATGTGTTGCCACTTGCGGGCGCACGCCTTTGCTCGCTCAGTGACAGTGACGAGGTCTTCTGCGGTGCAGGCCTCATCCAGTAGTCGACAGCAGAGGAGATGGGCCATCGTCTGCAGTTCCCCACAGTTGCAGTTCAAAGACTGGGTGTCATCAATGTATCCCCACCTCCTCATCGTACTTTTAACACGGCCAACGCCAGTGCGTAGGCGGTTCAGAGAACGCCAACAGAGCCATGCTTGGTCAGACCCCGCTGGCAGGGATTCAGCCGCCTCTAATCCCATTTTATTGGAGGCTGGTATGTCAGCTGTTTTGCTGTTCCACATCTGTATTCTTGTGATACTAGGAGACGAGTCGAGTGGTGTCACTGTGTGCATGAAGCTCTTCCGCGACTTCAGTCGGCTAGCAGCTGGGATATGGTTATACAGTTGGTGTCTAGTATCTGTCATTAGTCGTGATCGTTCCATGCGGCTGGCAACAGTTCTCCTGATTTGAGGGGGAGCTATGCCGGCCAGCAAGTGTACGCTGTCGACGTTCGCTGGTTTGAGGCAGCCTGAGATGATTCGGCAGCAGTCATGTAGAGCAGGGTTCAACTTGCTTGCGTGTATGGACCTTTCCCATACTGGACAGGCATACTCGGCAGCCGAGTAGCAGAGAGCGAGACAACTAGATCTTAAAGTCGATTCTCTGCACCCCCACTTCGAGTTGGCAAGTTTGCGGATGATGTTGTTTCTTGCGTTTACTTTCATCTTGGTTTTTTGTATGTGTGTCTTAAAGGAGAGAGTTGGTATATAACAGTATATTTTATTTGCCATATCCGTGATTGTTTGTGACGCTTCACAGCCTATGAAAAATAACATGGTGTAGAATTGCTAAATAAACGGATTAACATATTACTACTACTAATTATAAAATAAATATAGCAATATAATAATTAATAAATGAATAAGTAACATATAATTAAAAATATAAGTGATGCAGCATAACAGTAAATAAACACCATAAATTGAGATGTCAGTATTTCTGAAAATTTTAGTTATTATCCTTTATGTTAATTTATACATAGAGAGTATGTATGTGCTAAACACGAAAAACACATTTATAAACGTATTTAAGAAAACATTTTATTATATACATTTCATAGTTTTGACATATTACATTACTACAGGGGTGTGGCATTAAGCTGGAGGTGGACCATGAACACAGCTGTGATGTTAAGACTCCTGTCACACGCTGTTCAAGTGTGATGTTCACCGCCAAAACAGATGGATGATAATAAGTTGTGACCTCTGCTCCCTCCCGCCCCCACATAACAATATGCATGACATTTTCTCTGTATACGTTAGGTCCAACGAAACTCTGCAAACGCTGCAACAGACGATCACAACTACAGCTACTCCTGCCCCTCCAGTCTTTGCCAGCAACAACTACGAGATATGCATCACAACATCACTCTGCTGAAAAATGCTTGCTGACATCTGCAATGATGATAATGTATGTGTATATAAAGATTCATGATTTTTTACAAAGCAATATAGCATGATGACCTTAAAAAGTACTACATTATAGGGAGGGTTATAGTGGTTGCCATTTTCTGGGTGTTTTCATGCAGTGAGACAAGGACAAAATCCAACAAACCAGTTTGACTTTGGTAGTGGCAGATCTGTTTCACATGACATTGTATTGATTCATTTGTCAGATCGTAAACTGCCATTTAAAAATCAGTGGATAATTTATCATATTTTATACCGAGACAACAATTAATTTAGCTCCACTAAATCTTATTAATTAAAATAAAATTTTAACCATATTTGTACCCTATAAATAGTTTGATATACTAGTATTCAGAATAGTGATCATCCTTTCAGTGAAGTATACTACACACATTACTCTACCACCTGTCGTCTATATACACCTGTATGTAGTTATCCTATTTGTTACAGATGCTGATGTACGCATCATTGTGTATAAATGTGTTTTCCATTCTGGCAAGTGTTCTACAAAGATTCAACTTAAATTGCTATTGTGGTTGGAAAATCAGAAGTTTGAGTTTAGAAGACCAATTACTCATTACTTTAATGAAGCTTCGACTAAACTTAAAATACCTTGATTTAGCTAAAAGATTCAACATCAGCAGATCTGCAGGTGGCAACATTATATACACATTTGTGTATGTTTTACACAAGTTGTTTTTGAAGGCATCTTGGTACAAGGCATTCCATCTCAGCTGAAGTGCCAGTGATGCCTTCCTAAGTCTTTTAAGGAGTTTGTTACAACCCGTGCTGTGATAGATGTTACAGAATTAACCTAAGACACCCCTAGCAACTTGAACAAGCAGTCAGACTGTTACAGCCAGTACACAGTTAAAGCAGTCACATGTGTTGCTCCTAATGGTGCTTTGGTGTGTTCCAGCAGCCTCTATCCTGGTGAAGTTCCAATAATTCCTGATTGATGAAGCCACGATCCTGTTCAGAAAAAAAAAACAATAACATGTTGCTATCAATTACGTAATGCTGAAGAAATTACCTGTGAAATAATTGCAAGGTGCCAAGCAATATTATATTTGACTTGATTTCATATTAAATAAACATTTCTTCTTATGCTACAAGCAGCTCCTTATTCTGAATTAAATAATTTTATTCCATTTAAATTGGACAACTAATGGCAACGTTAAATTTGTAGAATTGTAATTCAAATAATGTAATTTACTATGTTCAATGAACAAATAAACTATGATTAAGTTTAACAACGGAAATTGGTTATATACTGTCACATACTTAATATGGCAACAAATCACACCCCTTCCACATTTATTTCTGGCCACTAGTTTGCATATAAAAATGCTACAAGATAGGGTGTCAAAGCACAATCTTTAATAATAATATTATTATTTAGCACATATCATAAAATATTCCATTTCATCAATGCTCTCATCAAGGTAAGGTATTTGTACTTTATTGTAAAAACGTACTACTTTCTTTTTACATTTTAAAAAAATTTTTCAACCATGATGCGCCTAGTGGACAACCACACAACGAACGGGGGGCTGTTTTTGTTATTATTTTTAACGCCTGCCACGCCATTCATTTACGGTTACGTCCCGAAGAATGACACAAAATGATCTCACAAATGTACTATCGGCACCTCTAAATCGTATTCAAGTATCACACATCATACATAATAGTGGGAAACTGATAAATGGCTTCATTTACATAGGAAATTGTATTTAAGGCGATAACATCATTAAAAACACCTTACTTCAATGCATCATAGCTTCCATTCCACTTACTGCCGTGACTTCGTGCAACATCTGAAGACAAACGAATGTTCTAATTGATCGAAAATAAATCATGATGATGATTTCTGGTGCGGATTTTGAATTGTCCACTCAGCGCGGTTGACATATAGCTTCGTCCCAGCTCGAGTTGTGGCTTCCAAAACTCTATTGAGCTGTATGTGATCATCATCATCATCATGCTGTCAGTCGCTATGCGACAAAGACTGCTTTCATTTCTTGACCGCCGCACTCCATTTAGTTCTCTGATGTGAGAGTGACGTCCATGAGTCGGTCTTTATGTCTCTCAGCTTGAGGTTTCTCTTGATGGTATCCTTGAACCGGAGACGAGGGCGTCCTCTCTGTCTGTGACCAGAAGACAATTGAGAGTAGAGGATCTGCTTTGGTAGTCTGTCTGATGACATCCTCATGAGGTGTCCAGTCCACAGGAGATTCTTTTTGATCAGAAGATCTTCCATAGAGGGCAGCCCTATCCGACCGAGTATTTCCTTGTTTGTCACTTTGTCCTTCCAGGTTAGCCTCATGATCGAACGCAGATGTCGCATCATGAAGGCATGCAGCTTTTTCACCTGTCGTCTGTACACTGTCCAGGCCTCGGCTCCGTATAGTAAGGTGGATAGCACAATTGCCTGGTAGATCTTGCCTTTGACCCGCGTGGACACATGGTGGTTGTTCCAGAGTCTCTGGCGTAATCGGCCGAAAGATGCGCTAGCCATCCTCCTCTGTATTTCAGCATCAATGCGTCCATCACTTGATATAGTGCTTCCGAGGTAGGTGAATTCCGGAACAGAGTTCAGTTTGTTTCTATCAACCATGATATCCTCCTCTCGGGTTCTTGTAGAGTTGGGTTGGTACAGCACTTCCGTCTTCTTGATGTTAATCTTCAGGCCGAACTTCTTTGATGCATCGGAGAAAGCATCCACTATTCTCTGGATCTCTTCAGCGGAGTGGGCGACCAGTGCACTGTCATCTGCGTATAGCAGCTCTCTCACAAGTATCTGGGTAGTCTTGGACTTCGCTCTGAAGTGTGCGATGTTGAATAGGTCAGCGCTCTGTCTAGACTGTATATAGACGCCATCTCCCATGCCTCGGAAAGCCTCGACAAGCATTGCTGATAGGAAGATGGAGAAGAGCGTGGGGGCCAGTACACAGCCTTGCTTGACACCATTGGTAACACCGAACGTTTCCGAGACTTCCCCTCCAACACTCACATTCGCCAACGTGAGGACCTTATACCAGACAGGGAAGACAGCACAGGTGGCAGCGGAAATGAGAAACTACAACCTTGCTTTGCTTGGAGTCAGCGAAACAAGATGGACACAGACAGGACAGAGAAGGTTGCTTAGTGGAGAGATGCTGCTCTTCTCAGGACATGAGGAGGACAACGCTCCCCACACAGAAGGTGTAGCGCTCATGCTGTCAAGATCGGCACAGAGTGCGCTGATAGGGTGGGAAGCTCATGGACCAAGAATCATCACAGCATCCTTCAGAACAAAGAAGAAGCTGTATGTGATGCAACAAGCATATCATATAATCAATAATGATTGACATTCTTAAATATGAATAATAATACTATGAATTTGTATAGCGCCTGAATCCACTTAAAATAAAATGCTCACGGGCGCTTTACATAAAATTGCATAAGTTACATATGTATATGTAGCTAAGAAAAGAAACTGTAAAACAGACAAGCTTGTTAAAACACATTCTAAATTTAAACCAAAAAGGATAAGACATTAAAATTATAATATATATATATATACACACATACATACATAATATATATATATATATGCATATATATATATATGAACTCTGCCATGGCCGGTCCCAAGCCCGGATGGGAAAAGAGGAGGGTTGGGCGTGGGGCTAGCACCCCCACCCCGTAAAAAAAAAAGATTGCTACAGAAACGCCGACAAAAGATACAGAGACTACAGTCCTGGAAGAGGAGGGTTCTTCGTTTCGAAGACTTATGACGCCATGTGGTGAAAGCCGGGAGTCCTTGGAAGCCACAGGGTCGAGCACCCTTCTTTCGTCCAGGAACATCACGATTGGATCGTGGAACGTGAGGACCTTATACCAGACAGGGAAGACAGCACAGGTGGCAGCGGAAATGAGAAACTACAACCTTGCTTTGCTTGGAGTCAGCGAAACAAGATGGACACAGACAGGACAGAGAAGGTTGCTTAGTGGAGAGATGCTGCTCTTCTCAGGACATGAGGAGGACAACGCTCCCCACACAGAAGGTGTAGCGCTCATGCTGTCAAGATCGGCACAGAGTGCGCTGATAGGGTGGGAAGCTCATGGACCAAGAATCATCACAGCATCCTTCAGAACAAAGAAGAAGAAGATAACAATGAATGTCATCCAGTGCTATGCACCTACAAACGACAGCGATGAAGAAAACAAAGATCAGTTTTATAACAGACTACAAATGATCATCGACAAGTGTCCAGTGAAAGATGTCAACATCCTAATGGGAGATTTCAATGCAAAGATTGGAAAGGACAACACTGGGTATGAAGAAGTAATGGGAAAACATGGATTGGGAGAGATAAACGAAAACGGCGAGAGATTTGCTGACACATGCGCCCTTAACAAGATTGTCATCGGAGGCAGCATCTTCCCACACAAAAGGATACATAAAGCTACTTGGGTATCACCAGATCACGTGACAGAGAACCAGATAGACCACATCTGCATAGGCAAGACATTCAGAAGGTCCCTTCAGGACGTGAGAGTGAAGAGAGGAGCCGATGCTGCGTCTGACCACCACCTGCTTGTTGCCATACTGAAGCTGAAACTGAAGAAAAACCGAATGGAGACAGCAGAGAAGCGAAAAAAATACAATGTCAGCTTCCTGAAGGATGCACAGACAAGAGAGGAATACAGAATGAAGCTCACCAACAGATTCCAAGTGCTGCAAGAGCTGCTCGAAGAAGAAACTGACCTAAACAAGCAGTGGCAGAACATAAAAGAGACATGGACATCAACCTGCCAGGAAGTTGTTGGCCCCAGGACACCGCAGCAGAAAGAGTGGACTTCAGTGGAAACTTTGCGCAAGGTCCAGATACGGAAGGAGAAGAAAACAGCAGTAAACAACAGCCGCACAAGAACAGCAAAGGCAAAAGCGCAAGAAGAATATGCAGAAGTCAACAGAGAAGTAAAGAAGAGCATAAAGGTGGACAAGAGAAACTACATCGACAGCCTGGCAGAGGAAGCGGAACAGGCAGCAGGAAGAGGAAACATGAAAGAGCTTTACGACACTACCAGGAAACTGTCAGGCAAGTACTGCCACCCAGAGCGACCAGTGAAGGACAAAGAGGGAAATGCTATCATAGGAAATGAACAACAGCTGGACAGATGGGCCGAGCATTTCAAGGAACTCCTGAACAGACCTGCCCCGCCAAACCCGCCTGTCATCCACCCTGCAGAAGATGACCTACCTATTAACTGCGACAGACCTGCCAGAGAAGAAATCAAGAAAGCTATACAACAGCTGAAGAACAATAAGGCATCAGGGCCAGATGATATTCCGGCAGAAGCACTCAAGGCAGTTGTGGACACTTCTGTGGAACTACTTTACCCTCTATTTGGGAAGATATGGGAAGAGGAAGAAGTGCCAGCAGACTGGAGAGAAGGCTACCTCATCAAGATCCCCAAGAAAGGAGACCTCAGAAATTGTGCTAACTACAGAGGGATCACACTCCTGTCAGTGCCAGGGAAAGTCTTCAACAGGATCATCTTGGAAAGGATGAAAGATATGGTCGACCCAATGCTTAGAGACCAGCAAGCCGGATTCCGCCAGAACAGATCATGTTTAGACCAGATCGCAACATTGCGCATCATAGTAGAACAATCCTTAGAATGGAACTCTTCCCTCTACGTGAACTTCGTTGACTATGAAAAGGCATTTGACAGTGTTGACAGGAAGACCCTCTGGAAACTGCTACGACACTATGGGGTACCCACTAAACTGGTCAACCTAATCAAGAACAGCTATGACGGAACAGGCTGTAGGGTAATCCATGGAGGACAGTTCACCTGTCGCTTCGAGGTAAAGACTGGAGTAAGACAAGGCTGCCTGCTGTCCCCATTCCTCTTCCTCCTGGCCATTGACTGGATTATGAAGATGACCACAGTACAGAGGACAAGTGGGATCCAGTGGACACTATGGACGCAACTTGAAGACCTGGACTTCACTGATGACTTGGCACTGCTGTCTCACAGCCATCAACAGATGCAGGACAAGACGACAGAACTGGCAACTGTCTCCTTACAAGTGGGCCTGAACATCCACAAAGGAAAGACCAAGGTCCTCAGGATGAATGCAGCCAGCACTGACCCAGTCACACTGGAGGGGAATGCACTGGAGGAGGTAGAGACCTTCACATACCTCGGCAGTGTCATCAACAAGCTGGGCGGCACAGACGCAGACGTCAGAGCAAGGATAGGCAAGGCAAGAGTGGCATTCCTGCAACTGAAGAACATCTGGAGCTCCAGGGTACTGTCATCACGCACAAAGATCCGGTTGTTCAACTCCAATGTGAAGATGGTCTTGTTGTATGGAGCAGAGACATGGAGGATAACCAACACCACCATCAACAAAGTGCAGACCTTTGTCAACAACTGCCTGAGAAGAATCCTCCAGATCCACTGGCCAGACACCATCAGCAACAGTGAATTGTGGGAAAAGACACAACAACGACCTGTCGAAGAGGAAATCAGAAGAAGAAGATGGGCCTGGATTGGCCACTCGCTCCGAAAACCAGTAACAAGCACCACCAGGCAAGCGCTGACATGGAATCCTCAAGGCAAACGGAGAAGAGGACGACCAAGAAACACGTGGCGACGGGACCTCCAGGCAGACACCAGGAAGATGGGCTACAACTGGAACCAGTTAGAGAGGATGGCCCAGGACAGGGGACTCTGGTGATCTGTTGTCGACGGCCTATGCCCCAAGAGGGGCGATGGGCATAAGTAAAGTAAAATATATATATGCATATATATAACATTTAAATTATTAATATATCTGTCATAAAAAAAACACAACGAAATTGATTGACATGTTCAAATTGTTACACATAGCATAGGCTCATTAAAAAACATGTATAAAACATTTTCCTTAAAGAGCTGAGAGTCTTCGGTTGTTTGATGTTTTCAGGCAGATCGTTCCATAGTATGGCTCCGTGTCCGCTAAAACAATGTTCACCACGTTATAAGTAGGTACGCGACAATCGGCCTACATACGCGCTAATCGCTTTGGCCGCGACGTCGATCTCCGTGCTCATTTGTTCGCCCAGTGACCGTGTTTTTGCTGCGCGTTTGGCTGGCGTATTTTAGGAGCTCCCGGAGAACACTCATTGTGATGATGTAGTTAACATGTTCCGCTGACGCGTCGTTTTCAAAATTTTCCAATCCGATTTGTAGAAGTAAAAAAATATTTACGTAAAACTTTTTGACTGTCAAAGTCATCGATCATTTACCTGAAGGTAGCTAAATTTTTCTTTCAAACCTTTATAATTTGTATTTCCATATACTTGTCTATGTGTGTGCCAAATCTGAAGCAAATTAAACTATTAGCACATTGTTTTCTAGAGTTAGCAAAATTTCATGTCCTGGCATTAGGTCATGTGACCCTATTCTTGCAATGTGATTGGCTGATGCTGTTGTTTACAAACACAAGGGACCATGTGCTTTTATTGCTGTATTATTTAGCACCTTCTATTTTATGAATTTAAGTTAATTTTGTGGATTGTTGATTCTGCTAAAAAAATTATCATTACTTCATACATTTACTTGAATTTTCCAAACATTTGTTTCTACCTTATTCATGATATTAACAGTAACCCTACCCAAGGTTTTTAGGCTGGGTAGTTATCGAGAAAAGTTTTGAAAAAATACATGAAAGACCCTTCAAAAATCAATCAAAACTATAAAAAAACGTCTGTGTCGTCACATATGGGCCAATGAGTCGGTCGATTATGGCAGACAGTTAATTAAGGGTGACCTAATTATAATATCTTGATATGCAGAGCCTTACATGTCTTTACTTTGCATGATTTTTATTTCAGAGGTTTATTGAATTCAGGTCTACCCTGAAACGGTTGATATTCACTAATTTAGCTAATTATTAATTAATAATAACATCAAGTTATTACTAGAAAGATAGAAAAAAGCTAAAGAAACAGTGTGCTATGATCACATTTGTTATTTCTTGGTATAGATGCAATAAAAAAATAGTATAATAAAAATTGGGCGGAAATGTTGCATTCTAATATTTTCATTTATCAATGAATGCGTATTATTTATCAATGAAAGTAATTAAGATCATTAATTGATGATTTAGTTAAATCATGAATTAAGTGAAGACTGCATCAACAGTTTGTGTTTTAAAGGGGCTATCTCCCCTAAAGTTTCATTAGAATCTCTTCAGTATTAAAAAAGTTATGACACTTTGCATTCTCAAAGTGAACCATAATCGGCCCAAAAGGTCACAACGTTTCTTTTGTTTTTCTAGTAACACAAGGCCGAAAAACGGGTGGTGCACCTAATCTTTAAAATGTCATAACTTGTCTAATATAGTAATATTCAACCTAGAACAAATATCTCAAAGGCATTTTAAAGTTTTTTTCAGGCTCTGTACAATGATACTCAATTGATGTCTATCCATGTAGGTTGAATTTTTTTGTCACATACCTATTATAAGCACGTTACGGTCCGCAGCAGCGTCGCAACGAGACGTGACTTCTCCGTTGATCGTAATGAGCGAGTTGGTTGACGTTTTTTTCACCATATTGCTCTTGTATGCCGGTGCCGATCCATTGAGCACCTTATACGTACAAGTCGTTGATCTTGAAACGGAGTTGGTACGTTACTGGAAGCTAGTGCAGTTCACGTAACACAGGCGTTATGTTAGGCAAAGTCAATCGCCCTACAATGTTTTTCTATCTGGCTGTTGCTACTAGTACGAAGACGAAGAGCGGGGCGAAAATTTTTGCCTAGCGTTTTGTGTTCGACCTTAGCCTTGCGTGTACGTGTGGACAAGCGAGCAGCTCAGTTCTGCACACTCTACAAACGTTCAATTTTTTTTGGCAGAGAACCTTGCAACAGGTCATTTTCATAATCCAGGCGAGATGTTACCAGTGCCTGGATCAGAATCTTGCAGGAGTCGTCAGTGATGTATTGCCTGACATTGCGTTCACCTGTTTCTCTGTGTTCAGCTCGCTGTCCGGCCGACGATAGTAGCGCCCTTAGCGACCAGTCTATAAACTACTTTTCGTAAACCATCGCCCCTAACGATTAGTAACCGAACTAATTCGCATGTTAAAAATGTATAAAAGTTGAATTGCTGTGAGCGAAGGTCGTGAAGACGAGTCGACCAGTGGCAGTCAACTGACCAGTCAACTGACCAGTCAACCGAACAGTTGACATTTCAATCCGACTTCCTTCTACTGACCAGTACCCGAGGTCGTCTGTTTGACGTGGTTGGTACAAGTTCTACAACAGGTACACACCAAAATAGTTAATAGTTACTTTGAAAGGGTTGATGATTTTTGAAGGGCCTCATAACATAGAATTATTGTTGCCTCTTTTGTATGTTAGTATATGGCCTATTTCAGTGAAGTCGTAACAACAAGCACTGGTCTTTAACTTTGTGAATTTAACTAGTGTACCCCATTAACTCTCTCAGTAAAATACATACACATATACTGGGCGATATAGTTTTCGACCTACTTAATAGAATATGCCGTTTAAAAAAAATCTGAAGAAACATTTTGTGTAAGAGATCGATATACCATATCACCAACAGCTACTTTATCTATACAATGCAAACAAATTATTCAAACAGTTGTTTTGAGTGAAAAACTAACGAATATTGAACGTCCGAACAATGTCGCGCAGAAACCGGAAACCGAAGGAATTCGACTTATATGTATGGCAAGCCGCACTGACAATAAATTCAATAAAAGCATAAACGTCGCTCTGCCGTTTGTTGTGTCATAACGATTATTGCAACTAGTTGCGTAAATTTTAACTTGTAATTATTATCGTTTGTGCAAATTAAAACGATTGAATGACCACAAAGACATTTCACTTGTTTAAAAGAAGACATCAATTTTTAATGACATTTTAAGTTGTTTATGCGTTTGCGTGCATGTGTGATATGCAGTGCCCACATGTGATATTTAAAGTATTTACTTTTATAAGGAATTTATTTATTACTTATGAAAAAAATATTATATAAACAGTTAAAAGATAAACCAAGGTTGAAATGTATCTATAGGGGCTAGTAATAATATGATGTCAAATATTTTCTTTGAGAATTGTTTAAAGAGTAAACGCATTTTGTTTACTCGTGTAATTGTACCATTGTTAATTGACATGAAACATTTTTTATGGAAAAAGATGAAAACAAGTTAATATTTTTGAGTGAAAGTAGAAGTATATTAATAAACACAGTGGACAAAAATAAACCACTGGAATACCACATTTTTGCTGCCTTATATACAGATACTCCTTCATCCTTCCACATCTCATATGCACGATTAATTTGTTCAGGACCATATTTGCTTCTGTAGGCTGGAAGAATTCTTTTTTTTGTCGGTGGTTGATTCTGAATAAGAACAAATTCACACATTTTATAAACACAAAACATTTTGTAGTTATATTGTTATTTTTTCATTTTACCCCATTGTTCCAATTATTTTAACTTTTTAAGACAAATCAGGCTTGCCATAACTCTTCCACAGGCTTTATAAAAAGCATACACATACTTGTATTGAATATATAAAGTTAATGTAGTAATTTTTGTGTAATATATTTAACGTTTTAATTAATCCTACTTTTATGACAACACTGGCTTGCCATACATGTTCCATTAAAAGGGCAATCACTAGTCACGTGGCTAAGAACGAGACAAGCACAAGCAGACGTTCGATTATAATGTCTGGTAAGCATGCAAAGTCATTTTTATCTGGGTATGAATATCTGAAAAATGTTCTGTGTTATATTTTATTTCAAAATGTATTTTTACAAACCTTATTCTCCATGTTTTAAATTACAAATCCTATTTTCTTTGACAAGACGTACGTCGGTGGTTCTAGCGTTCGTTATACAGCCTGCGGCCAAAAGGGTCGAGCCCTGCGCGAACCTTCGAGTTCTGTCTGCGAGAACCGTCGAGTCCTGCGCGAACCGTCGAGTCCTGCGCGAACCGTCGAGTCCTGCGCGAACGAGATACTCTGCGCGAACTTTCGAGTCCTGCGCGAACGAGATACTCTGGTTACCACTGAAAATAGCGTTGCCGTTGTAGGATGTGCAGCGAAGTAATGCCGCAAAAAGCATAATATAAAATAATATAATATATTACTCAGAGTAGAGTGAATGGAAAAAATCCCATAAATATGCTAAAAAAACTCAATTGATAGTTCAAACGACAATGCCACGAGACGGTCTGCCGAACACAACGAATTCAGTGCAACATTTCGTGTGAGCTGTCGTGGCTTAGCGGTAGAGCGTTCGATTTATGTTTGGAGGGTCCTGGGTTCAACTCGCGGTATGTGTTATTTACTTTTTTTCTCGTTTAATGTTATTATTATTATTTTATCAATTATTATTATTTTATTTATATTCGCTTTCGTTTAATTTCATATAATTATCACATATTGTGCATTAAAAGTACATGTCAAAAGAAATACATATATATATAATATATATATATTTATTCTGCACGACATATGTATATTTATATATATATTTATTTCTTTTGACATGTACTTTTAATGCACAACATGTGATAATTATATGAAATTAAACGAAAGCGAATATTGGACTAAATATAATAATAATATTTGATAAAATAATAATAACATTAAACGAGAAAAACGTAAATCAGACATACCGCTGATTGAACCTATATATATATATATATATATATATATATATATATATATATATATATATATTTATATATATATATATATATATATCTATAGTGCCTTTTGGTTGATCAACTGGGTAGAGCGTTCGATTTATGTTTGGAGGGACCTGGGTTCAATCAGCGGTATGTCTGATTTACGTTTTTCTCGTTTAATGTTATTATTATTTTATCAATTATTATTATTTTATTTAGTCCAATATTCGCTTTCGTTTAATTTCATATAATTATCACATGTAAAAAAAGTAAGAATAAATATATATGTATATATATATATATATATATTAGAATAAATATATATATATATATATATATATATACATATATACATTAGAATAAATATATATGTATATATATATGTATATATATATATATATATATATATATATATATATATATATATATATATATATATATATATATATATATATATATTTATTTATTCTAACTTTTTTACATGTGATAATTATATGAAATTAAACGAAAGCTAATATTGGACTAAATAAAATAATAATATTTGATAAAATAATAATAACATTAAACGAGAAAAACATAAATCAGACATACCGCTGATTGAACCCAGGTCCCTCCAAACATAAATCGAACGCTCTACCCAGTGGCGGATCAACCAAAAGGCACTATAAGCACGTGCCTAAGGCCCACGAAGGCAGGGGCCCACGAAAATAGCCGAGCATATTTTTGTAGACTGAATGTTCCCGAAAACCTGTTTTGGCATATCCTGATGTAGGCCTTACATGTTTTAATGTTTTTACAGACATTATAGAGGTGTTAGTAAGGAGTGATCATTATTTATCGTGGAGCGAGTGAGGTGGAAGTATTGGCTGTATTTGAAATCCAACTCACCCCCAAATCCTGTGCACTAAAAACTGAGCCATCCCTTCATTCCTTGGTTCCCCTCCTGATAAATTATGGCCGCTCCCTGTTTTCAGCTTTGCTTTCTGAACAGTGCTCAGGAATCGACAGATCATTTTACAAGAAACCCACCATCACAGGACTTGGACAAGGATCTTCACAAATCGGCGAGATCATACACGTCCAAGACAAAATACGTACAACGGAAATTCTTTGTTCGATGGCTTGCTAACGAGGAAAGTGTAACGATGGACTGATTGGTGTATTCTCCATCAACTGGAAATGTGCATTGTTATGTATGTAAGCTATTCAGGAGCGGAAGTGATAGCTTTTCTCTTAATGGTTTTAATGACTGGGTAAAATGCGCACAGAATCACGACACATGAGCGTAGCGATAGTCATTTAGTAGCTGTAAAGAAGGGGTTCGAAAATGCCAAAGCGCACCATGTTGATTCTGCGATCGCAAAGCAGCTGGAGAATGAGCAGCAATACTGGATCAAACTTCTCAAGCGTATCGTTGCCGTTGTTACCTTCTTGGCAGAGAGAGGACACCCGTTCCGAGGCCACACCGAATTGTTTGGGCAGAAGTACAATGGTAACTACTTAGGCTTGTTAGAGTTTTTCTGACAGTTTGTCCCTTTTCTGGCCGAACATGTTCGCTGATATGGAAATAAAGGAAGAGGTCAAGTATCATATCTCTCTTCAACAATATGTGAAGAATTCTTCAAGCTGTTATCGGACAGGGTGAAAGCGAAAATAATTGCTGAAATAAAGAAGGCGAAGTACTACTCTATCAGCATAGATTCCACACCTGATATAGCACACATCGATCAACTGAGCATCGTCATGCGATACGTTAGGATTGACGGACAACCCGTGGAACACTTCCTGGCCTTCATAGACATTGAGAAACACGAGGGGAAATACTTGTTCGAAACACTCAAGTCTTTCCTAGACGAATGCAGGATAAAGCTTGAGGATTCCCGTGGACAAATGTATGACAATGCGAGAAATATGTATGGAACTTATTCTGGAGCCCAGGCACGATTTCACCAGGTGAACCCTCTTGCTGAATGGGTATCATGCGCAGGGCATAGCCTACATTTAGTTGGGACTGCAGCGGCCGAATCCAGCACTGATGGGGTCAGGTTTTTTGCCATCGTTCAGCGACTTTACACATTCTTGACAGCCTCGCCACAGAGGTGGTCGAAACTATTAGAGAACCTACTGAAACAGTCTCCAGTGGTAAAGAGCCTATCAGAAACACGATGGTCTGCTCGAGCAGATGCTGCGAAGGCGCTGGCATCAAACTACAAAGTACTACAAAACTATGTTGACGCGATAGCTAGAAATTCTACCCAACCTCCACTTGTCGTGTTCGAACCAATGTCTTTGGTGAGCAAGCTCTCTGAATCTCGTCCTGATGTGCATTGTGTGGAACAACATCCTGGACCGAGTTAACAAGGCATTGGAAGCTACAGGAATTGAGATCGGTTCAGTGGTTATGCATTACCGTGTCTTGCTGGAACACATCCATTCTTTGCGTGACTCAGAAAGGTTCGATCGATTCGAGAATGAAGCAAAGTCACTTGCACCAGGACTTGATTAGGACGATGAAAACAAGCGAGCAAAGAAGAGAAAGTTGTTCCAACGAAACACCAGAAGAGGTAAAAGTGAGCGACTGTCGAGAGAACTTCCGAGTGAACACCTACCTAGTCATCATTGACAGATTACTCTCCGAAATCAAGAAACAGAAGGTCGCCTACACAAATGTCTATGAACGTTTCGGGGAGATTCGATCTCTCGCCAACAGCGATATCCCCTCGAAGTGCGAAGAGCTCACTCGGTATTACGATACTGATATTAAGCCACACAAGCCTACACACAAAGCCACATGGATATCCCCAGATCTAAAGGCGGAAAACCAAATTGACCACATAACAATCACCAAGAAATGGAGGAGAGTGCTTCTAGACGTCAGAGTGAAAAGAGGAGCTGACATTAACTCCGACCACCACCTCCTTGTGGGTGAATTTAGGATGACGCTAGCAGCAAAGAAGAAGACGGATAACAAGGTACAAAGAAGGTTTGAGATAAGAAAACTTCAAAATACTAAAATACAACAGGAACTGGGAATCACACTATGGAACAGGTTCCAAGCATTGGAAGAGGAAAAAAACATTGATGAAAAGTGGGCAAGATGCAAGAATGCAATTACAGACACCTGTGAACAAGTCCTAGGCTGCTGGGAAGCTAGGAGGAAGGACTGGATTAGAGACGACACCTGGGAAGCTATTGAGGCAAGGAGGGAGACTAAAATGAAACTCAACAAGGAAGCAGATGACACAAGGAAAAAAAACTGCAGCAGGAATACCAGGAAAGAAACAAAACAGTTAAAAAGAAGACAAAGAGGGACAAGAAAACATATGTCGAAAAACTAGCAAATGAGGCTGAGATCGCAGCTAGGCAAAACAACTCCAGAGAGTTATACAAAATCACCAAACAGCTAGCAGGGAAGAACAAGAGCACTAGTCGCCCCATCAGGGACAAACAGGGAAACCTTCTCACTAAGGAATCTTTACAGTTACAACGCTGGAAAGAATATTTCCAAGATATCTTGAATAGGCCTCCACCAGATTCAATCCCAGACATTGAGGAAACAAATGAACACCTTAACATTAATTGTGGTAGGATATCCAAAGAGGAGATCAAGAGAGCCATCAAAAAGCTGAAGCTAGGCAAAGCACCTGGAATTGGCAATATACCATCTGATGTCTTAAAAGCTGATATTGGGGCCACCACAGCATGCTAAATGAGATCTGGGATAAAGAGGAAACACCAACTGAATAGAAGACAGGTATGCTAGTTACAATCCCCAAGAAAGGGAACCTCAGTGAATGTAAGAACTGGAGAGGGATCATGCTTCTATCAGTGCCCAGTAAAATTCTCTGCCGTATCATCCTAGATAGGATACAAGAAACAGTTGACAAGAAGCTAAGAAAGGAACAAGCTGGCTTTAGAAAGGATAAATCCTGCACAGATCACATTGCTACATTCAGGATTATTGTTGAACAATGCATTGAATGGCAGAGCTCCCTTTACATAAACTTTGTGGACTTCGAAAAAGCATTTGATAGTATAGATAGGACAGTTCTATGGAAGCTCCTGAGGCATTATGGTTTACCCACAAAATTTGTAACCCTAATAAAGAACATGTACGAAGGTTTCACTGGTCATGTCATCTTTAATGGACAAGTTTCAGAAGGCTTCCAGATTGGAACTGGAGTACGACAGGGCTGCTTGCTATCTCCACTGCTCTTTCTGATAGCCATAGACTGGACAATGAAAAGATCCACAGAACACCATCGTACTGGGATCCAGTGGAACTTGTTCTCACAACTAGAAGACTTGGATTTTGCATCTACCTCGGGAGCAACATCAGTACAAATGGTGGAGCTGACAAAGATGTGGAGCTACGCATTAATAAAGCTCGCCATGCCTTCAGAACCCTACGCCCTGTATGGCTCTCTTCCCAGCTATCCATAAACACTAAGATCCGCATTTTCAACACCAACGTTAAACCAGTTCTTCTCTATGGCTGTGAAACGTGGAAAACTACTCAGTCTCTCAACAACAAACTCCAAGTCTTCATCAACAGTCACCTCCGATACATCCTTAAGGTATGGTGGCCTAACCAAATATCAAATAAAGAGCTCTGGAAGAAAACCAAACAGGAAGAAATAAGCACTACTATCAAGAGGAGAAAATGGAGCTGGATTGGCCACACACTCAGAAAAGATCCAACAAATACAACCAAACAAGCACTGGACTATAACCCACAAGGAAAGAGAAGACAAGGAAGGCCAAAAATCAACTGGAGACGCTCCACACAACGAGAACTTGAAAAAGTGGGGGTCACCTGGCAAGAGGCCCAAGCTATAGCCCAGAAGAGAGTGAGGTGGAGAAACATGGTTGATGCCCTATGCTCCTGAAGGGGCCAAGAGGATTAAGTGGTGAGAAGGAATTCCATCTCTTCACAAAATATGGAGACTTCGAGACAGGTGCCGAGATGATAACCTTTCTTCATGAAAATAAGCTGATTACCAGTTTCCCTAACTTTCACATTGCGGTACGGGTATATCTGTAAATTTTCGGCTCAAGCTGCGAAGGCGAGCGATCTTTCTTTGTACTGAAACATCAAAGACTACCAGCGTTCCACGATGGGTCAATCGTGCTTGTCGGCACTGTCACTTTTAACCATAGAGTCGGAAATGATGCGTTCACTCTTGGTTGATGACATTACTAGCTCGTTTGCCATCAAGGAAATACGCAAGGTAAAACTGTAGACTACGCATCGCTAAGCCTTAGGTGTGAGATGGATTTAGTCGACTTCAACAATCGCTACCAGCCTACCGTGCAACATAATATCTGCGATCGGTAGTTTGCTATTGTTGACTTTTAAAAGAACTGTTCGTGTATTAGCTTTATTGATGATATAAATAGTGAAATGCTAACTTGAAAATCTTGTCGTGGGTTTACTTGGGGCCCACGAAAGTGCCGGGTGCCTAGGGCCCACGAATGTCTTGATCCACCACTGGCTCTACCGCTAAGCCACGATAGCTCACACGAAACGTTGCACTGAATTCATTTTGTTCTGCAGACCGTCTTGTGGCATTGTCGTTTTAACTATCGATTTATTTTTTTAGCACATTTATGGGATATTTTCCATTCACTGTACTCTGGGTAATATATTATATTATATTATATTATATTATGCTTTTTGCGGCATTACTTCGCTGCACATCCGACAACGGCAACGCTATTTTCAGTGGTAACCAGAGTATCTCATTCGCGCAGGACTCGACGGTTCGCGCAGAGTATCTCGTTCGCGCAGAGTATCTCGTTCGCGTAGGACTCGACGGTTCGCGCAGGACTCGACGGTTCGCGCAGGTCTCAACGGCTCGCGCAGGACTCGACGGTTCGCGCAGGACTCGACGGTTCTCGCAGACAGAACTCGACGTTTCGCACAGGACTCGACGGTTCGCGCAGGACTCGACAGTTCGCGCAGGACTCGACGGTTCTCGCAGACAGAACTCGACGGTTCGCGCAGGACTCGACCCTTTTGGCCGCTACGGCGCCTCTAACGGGAGATTAAGCGAGATTTCAATGGATCGAAAACTGGCGAGGGTCGAAAACTATATCGGTAACTATACATATACATAACCTTGGAGAAGTTGAATCAGCTTAGTTATGTTTAAGCAGTGCGTCAAATGGCCTTGTATATATTAACTTGACCCATATACCTTCGAAGCTACGCCTCTGGCGAGCATAAACCTAACAGCTTTACATTTTTTCAATGCCTAGTGAACATAAATAAAACAGTAACATGGAATAGTAGTATGAAACAGAAACATAATAGTAACATGGAGCAATGACACAAAAAAGTAACACGGAACAGTAACTACCAACACGGAACTGTAGTTAGGAACACGGAATTTTAACACTGATCTGTATATTTAACTCAAACTTTTCAAAACATAAGCTTTTCAATCCAAACATAAACTTTTCAAACCTAACATCAACTTTTTAAAACATAAACTTTTCAAAGTACAAACTTGTTGAGTTGAAAATATGGTTCAGTGTTACAGTTCTATGTTCGTTGTTACTGTTCCACGCTGTTGTTCCATATTACTTTTATGTGTTTCTGTTTCGCACTACTGTTCCGTGTTACCGTTTTGTATATGTATGCTAGGCACTGGTTGGAAGGAATAAATGTCAAGCTATTACGTGTTATGCACGTGTCTCATTTAGCTAAGTATGTAACGCTTTCAGCTATTAAGTAACACTTTTAGCTATGCATGTAACATTTCCAGTTATGTATGTATTGTTTTAGCTATGTAGTAACGCGTTTTAGCTATCTACCATTTGAATTACGCTATGTATGACGTATTTAGTATTCAATCCACCCAGCAATGTGTGCACCACTTTTACTATGTGGTAACGCTTTTTAGCTATGCGTGTACCACCTTTAGCTATATAGTAACGCTTTCATCTATGTATTTTGTCGCTTTTAACTATGTATTTACTACTACTGGCTACGTAGTAATACTTTCTCGCGTATAGTGCTTTTAGTCGTGTAGGTGTTGCACTTAGCTATGTGTATATTGCTTGTGACTATGTGGATACACTTTTTAGCTATGTGTTTGTACCAGTTTTGTTATGTGGTAGCGCTTGTTAGCTATGTGTGTATCACTTTTACCCATGTAGTAACGCTTTCATCTATGTATGTTGTCACTTTTAGCTATGTATGTTGTCGCATTTAGCTATGCATGTGACATGTTCCGCTATGGAGTAAAACTTTATGCTAAGCATGCAATGCTCTTAGTTATGCATGTAGTGCTTTTAGTTACAGAGTAACGCTTTTAGATATGTAAGTACCGCTTTCGGCTATGC
Source organism: Lamellibrachia satsuma (assembly GCA_033239005.1). Classification (NCBI taxonomy): domain Eukaryota; kingdom Metazoa; phylum Annelida; class Polychaeta; order Sabellida; family Siboglinidae; genus Lamellibrachia; species Lamellibrachia satsuma. The sequence goes on along the minus strand of BSQZ01000068.1, from coordinate 1,219,243 downwards.
ATGTAGCACTTTTAGCCATGTAGGTGTCGCACTTAGCTATGTATATGGAACGTAAGTATCGTGATCTAGTTTTAGCTCTGGAGTCCACAGGCGACTTCGGCTGGTTTGATGCCTGTGTAAAGGATAGGATTATATTTTGTTTTTGGCGTATTCACAGAACTGACACCAAACGGTGTAAATGTTTCTGGTTTCAGACCGATGACAAAATGTTAAAGGTGTGCGAGAAGCGTTTTATATATAAGAATGTTTACAGTAATCGTTTGAGAGTTATTTACAACAGGATACCATGGATTATTGCTCGAGCACTGCCAGCATAGTAAAATCTATATGTATAGCAAATCTGTTTACGCAAAACAGTCCATTTGGTGGCATAAGCTTTGTGGGCTCATGTGCATTTAGACACCTTGTTAAGCATAAATATTTACTAAAGATTTTCGACTGATTCCACACGTTTAAATTATCAGTTTTGGTGATAATCCATAATATGTTTTTAATATCTTAAGCGAGATCCCATATTTAAATAATTATTTCTGGGACAATTGATTAGGAAGTTACATTTCTGACTCTAAGGATGTCTGACGCAGTTGTTCCTTCTGACCAACAAAACTTGTGATTTATAATAGAATAACATTGTCTATTTATAAGTTCTTATGATTGTAGAAACTTCAAGTATTTTACTGTGTCATTATTTACAATAATATTAAAATTGATACTGAAATGTTTGTACCACATGAATTACGAAGCTTCTGCTATGACTGAATCTGGTGGGTTATAGCTAAAAATGGAGACCACCATTTTTAGGTAAGGTAGGTAAAGTCATTCCCCAGGCATTACGCCTTAGGAAGCCATGAAGGCTTATATGGCCAGTGCTTAAACCTGGTTTCTATAGTGCGAAGCAACTTAGAGTGCAGTTATACTGACTCTCCTGGACGGGACACTAGTCCATCGCAGGTACCTTCCAAACAGCGTTTGTACTCATTTACAGCTGAGTAGACTGAGGCAAAGGTAGGGTAAACGAAATTGCCTAAGCTTCGAAAACGAACCGTGACCAGTGTGGGTCTTGAACTCACAACCCTTGAATTTAGAGTCCAACACCTTAACCACTAGGCCACGGCTGCCCCCATTATTAGAGTTCATAGTATATTACAGCACCAAAGACAGTGAATAGAAAATAATTAAATATATAGTTTCAATGCTGTTTTCTGTAAATTATGTAACATGTTCTGAAAAAGGTAATAATGTGGACACGTAATGATTTGAGGTGAATAGGGTCCGCGAAAGTGTACGCCTAAGCATATCGTTGGGAGGAAAGTATGTAGTCTTTCTCACTTTTCTCACCTCCCGGCTTGTCCACCGAGGTGGGTCGCCTCCCAGCTTGTCCACTGAGGTGGGTCGCCGAGGCCACGAAAGCTGCTCATAGACGTCACATGTCGCTTCAAAATGTCCATGTACCGAAGTTTAGGTCCGCCTCTGAGCCGTGCCCCAGGAACAGTCTGGTTTAGGGATATATTGGTTGCATCATTGCTACATCGCCGTCGTACATGGCGATACCAGTGCATTCTTCACTTAATGCCCCTGTGGTTATTGCATTCCATGGCGGTTCCTTTCCCTTTGAAGATGATTGTTGTGTAGCTGGTTCTCCATACCGATGGTATTCCCCCCGAAAGGCTTTGTTCATGATTTGGCAAAAGGTGTCCTGAGATAGCTTGTCTACAATCTTCAAGGTCTCCGTTGGGATCTCGTCTGGTCCGCATGACTTGTTGTTGGAGGAAAGCAGGTAGTAATATGTACTTAATAGGGCAAAATTATTACATATCTGGTCGCTAAGAACATGCTACTTGGAGTAAACTGTTGGAGGAAAAAGTCATAACTATACCTTCCACTGTGTTATTTGTCTAATCACTTACTGTGTGCGTGTGCGGGCATGTGCGTGTACACACCTCGCACTCACCATATCAAGACTGCCAATTCATAATATACATATATACCATTTATTACAAAGTTATTGATTAATTTAAGTAACATGGTAAATCACATAGTACTGTGGAAAAAAGGAGTTGAAGATTGTTATTTTCGATGCATTCTCATTTATTTGCCTTTATATTATTTTTACAGATGACACTGTACAATAGTATCTCTCGCACCATAAATTATGTCAATGTTTCTGTAAATACATATGAATAATGATCGATTGAATATTCCTGATGCTGTTCTTCGCTACAATAACTGAAATTTGTTTTAAGGACTACTATGCAGGCTGAAAAGTTGTCATTTCAAAACCAGATGTTGTTGATGTTCTGCCTGAATTGAAAAAACCGAGGTCGCCAGTGGACTCCATAGCTAAAACTAGGTCATGAGACTTACATTCCCTATATGTTGTTTTTAGCTGTGTATTTACCACTTTCGGCTACGTAGCTATGCTTTCTCGCTATGTGTGTACCACTTTTAGCTATGTATTAACACATTTATATATGTACTTGTCTCATTTAGCTAAGTATGCAACGGTTTTAGGTATGTAAATACCGCTTTTGCGACACGATACGATACGAGTTTATTGTCCAATAACGCATTGGATCATTGTCTTCTGCTAGCTGAGCATCATAGGTAAAGAGGATAAAATGTTAGGTAAACATGGTTAATAAAAGTAATATATACATGAAATGAGTTAATAAAAGTAATAACAGTAGTACATACATGAAAGTAGTCTTTACAATATAATTGTTCTGCCTTTACATACATAAGTTAGCGTAATTTAAGACATGCAATCACATACATTAGTATTAAATTGCTGTAAGTTGGATGATAAGAATCAATTCTTAAGATATTCAACTAAACAGACACACATATATACATTGTACAGCGATTGGCTTGCATGTGATGAACACTTAAATCAGAGTTTGTTGAGACGACTTATCACCTGGGGAACGAAACTGTTTTTGAACCTGTTTTTTCTGCATTTTTGACACCGATATCGTGTCTGAGACGGAAGAAGGTCAAACTCAGTGTTCAGTGGGTGGGCAGGGTCATTGGCAACTGCATGTGCTTTTTTGGCTATTGCGCGTTCAGTCAGCTGATACACAGGCTGTATGGGGAGGCCTATGACCTTGGAAGCACTTTTGAAGATGAGGAGAAGCATATTTTTGTGTGAGACAGACATAGCAGGGAAAAAACAGATACTACAACATGTCAACACTGACTCTATAATATTCATGTACAACAATAGTAGAAGTTTGGGGTCAACATGAAACGATCTTAGTTTTCTTAACAGGGACAGTCTTTGCTGGCACTTTTTGTACACACCTTGAACATGGGGACCAAATGTCATCTTGTTATGAAGTGTTACACCAAGATATTTAAAGGTGTCCGTTACCGCCACAGCCTCATCATCACCAAATAGTGGTCCATCTGACTGGCCGCTGAAGCCGAATTTAATGCAGAGTTCCTTTGTCTTGCATACCTTCAGTTCTAGGAAATTTTCCTTGCATCACATTGATATCACAGAGACAGTTTTCCCATAAGCGAGGAATGAGTCTGATTCATTCAGGCGCGCAACTACTGCTGCGTCATCTGAGTATTTAATCAGGACATTAGAGTCGCATTCGCATTTGAAGTCATTGGTGTACAGGGAGTAGAGAATCGAATTCCCGACACACCCTTGGGGCGCCCCAGTATTCGTGATGATGTTGGGGTCTGTTGCTGAGAAAGTTATGCATCCAGTGAATGAAGTAGGGGGGTATTTGCAGGGCTTGAAGCTTTTCAATCATTTTGTGACGCTGTATAGTATTAAATGGGGAGAGGGAGGGGATGGTTGCCAGAAGCTCTGTGCACTTGGATGTAAAGTCATTGCTGTTGAAGCGAGTATAGAATTTGTTTAGATATGTAGCATCAGGCAGTGTTTTGGCTCAGTATGTAGTGTTTTTAGCCATGTAGGTTTCGCACTTAGCTATGTGTATGTTGTTTTAGCCCGGTAGGTATTGCACTTACCTATGTATACATTGTTTATAGATATGTTTGTGTCGAACATAGTTATGTATTTACCATTCTTGGCTACGTAGTAATGCTATCTCGCTATAGGTGCACTACTTTGAACTATATATTAGTTTTTTAATCTGTGCACGTGTCTCGTTTAGCTAAGCATGTAACGGTTTCAACTACGGAATAACGCATGTAGCTTTAGGTATGCATGCAGCATTTTCAGTTATGTATGTGTTGCTTTAGATATATAGCAGCGCTTTTTAGCTATCTACGGATTGCATTTCGCTATGTATTATTATTAGTATTAATTATCGCACTTAGCTATGTATGTATGTAGCAGCTTTAGGTTTGTAGGTTTTATATCACAAACTTTCATGTCGCAAACTTATATTTGTCAAAATTTTATGTGTCAAACTTTCAAAACATAACATTTCAAATCATAAACTTTACAAAACACAAACTTTAAAATCATAAACTTTCAAAACACAAACTATCAAATGATAAACTTTTCAAAACACATTCAAATCATAAACTTTCATATCATAAACTTTTATTAAAAGCATCACATGTGTTATTCCACAGCTGAAAGTGCTACCACATAGCAAAAGTACATAGCTAGGTGCGTTATTCTATAGCTGAAAGTGCTACCACATAGCAAAAGTACATAGCTATGTGCGTTATTCCATAACTGAAAGTGCTACCACACAGCAAAAGTGCATAGCTAGGTGCATTATTCCATAGCTGAAAGTGCTACCACATAGCAAAAGTGCACACATAGCTAGGTACGACACCTACAAACCTAAAGCCAATATAAACATACATAGCTAAATGCGAAAACTACAAAATATTTTACATACATTGTGAAATGCTATACATGAATACCTAAAAAGCATTACTACATAGCTAAAATGATAGATACATAACTTAAAATGTTACATGCGTAGCTAAAGCTACACAGCTAAAAGCATCACATGCGTTATTCCATATGTAGCTAAACGAGACATGTACATAGATAAAGACCATTAATATATAGCTAAAAGTGGTACATACATATCGAGAAAGTGTTACTACATAGCCAAAAGTGGTAAATACATAACTATGTTCGACACAAACATTGCTAAAGACAACACATAAATAGCTAAGTGCAATACCTACAAGGCTAAAACAACATAGACATGGCTAACAGTGCTACATACATAGCTAAATGCACTATATAATTAGCAAAAAGGGTTACCCCGTAGCTGAATGTGTTACATACATAGTCAAAAGTGACAAAATACATAGAGGAAAGTGTTACTACATACCTAAAAGTAATACACATAGCTAAAATGCATTACCACATAGCTAAAAGCAACTTATACATAGCTAATGCAACACCTACATGGCTAAAGGTACTACATGCAGAGCTAAAAGAGGTACTTACATAGCTAAAATCGTTGCGTGCTTAGCTAAATGAGACATGTACATAGATTAAAGAACTTTACACGCATAGCAAGAAAGCGTTGCCACATAGCAAAAGTAGTACACACATGGCTAAGTGTGACGGTAATTCATGTGTGACACATACATAGCTAAAAGCAACATATACATAGCTAAGTGCGACACTTACATGGCTAAAAGTGCTACATGCATAGCGGAAAGTGTTGCATACTTAGTTACATGAAACACGTACATAGATAAAAGTGTTAATATATAACTAAAAGTGCGACACATACACGGCTAAATGCAACACATGCATAACTAAAAGTGTTAGACACGTAGCTGAAAGGCTTATATGAAAGCCTTATGTGACACCTGCACAGCTAAAAGTGCTACTTACATAAATAAAAGTGGTAGCATTACACCATAGCTAAAACATGGGTTAATTTTAATTGTTCATTTCTTAATTGAATTAACTTAATTAATTTAATTTACATCACAAATTACAAGTTCCAGATGGCAAGTGCAAAAGGAAGCCATTGGCTTATCGAGAGTCCAAAAAATTTATCGTGCCATTTATGTATAGCTCCCCCTCATCTGATTTCTGTCCATTCTATTTTTAAACATATTCACACTACTAGCATTTACATAATCATTTGACAGTTTGTTCCATTCATTTATCACCCTCTCTGAGAATGAGTACTTTCTCATGTCCAACTTACATTGTTCCTTACCTAATGATGCTTTGTGTCCTCTGGTTCTACTGCCTTCTTTAAATTTGAACAACGTATTCCTATCAATATCCTCATAACCATTCACTATTTTAAACACTTCTATTTGGTCTTCTCGTAGTCGCCTGGTCTCTAGTGTTGTCAAACCACATTGTAATAAGCAGCTTTTATAACTAAGGTCTCTAAATTCTGGACTCATTTTAGTTGTCCTCCATTCTATTCTTTCTAGCTTGTCTGTGTCTTTTTTATGATATGGCTTGTACATAATATTCCAAATGAGGCCTAACTATCGCTTTGTACATGGGTACAATTTGCTGTTTCTCCTTATATGTGATAATTCTCCTAATTAGCCCTAGAATGTGGTTACCTTTTGAAGCAGCAATCCCACATTGCTCTGAATCTTTCATGTCAGCACTAAATGGTATTCTTAAGTCCTTTTCATTTGTGGTTCTACCTAGTACGGCATCCCCCATTTTATATTCTCCATCCATGTTTCCATGCCCTATGTGTATACATTTACATTTCCCAAAATTTAATAATTTGCAATTTTTCTGACCATTTAGATAATTTATTTATATAATCCTGTAAACTTTGTTTATCTGTGTACTTTTTAACCTTTCTGAATACTTTTGTGTCATCTGCAAATGTCAGTACAGTGTACTTTGCTAGATATGCCGTCTTCCAAATTATTTACATATATTAAAAATAGTACAGGTCCTAATACTGATCCCTGTGGATCCCACTCAAAACAGATTTCCAGTTTGAAATCTCACCATCTACTATTACTTTCTGTCTTCTGTGTGTACGCCAATTTTCTATCCAGTTGATTATATCATTACCTATCATTACCATGGGCTTTTAGTCTAAGTAACAACCTTTGATGTGGCAGTTTATCGAAAGCTTTCTGAAAATCTAAGTTGACAACATCCACTGGTGACCCATCATCTACCCACTTTGTAATTTCTTCCGAAAAACATAAGACATTTGTTTCTAGTAATTTGCATACAACTGATGTTCAACTCACTGGTCGGTGATTTTCTTTCTTGTTCCTCGGTCCCTTCTTAAATAGTGGCATAATGTTTGTTTCTTTTCATTCCGAATGAACTATTCCTTCTTCTAGTGACAAGTTAAACACTTTTGGTAGTGATGTACTAATTTGCTCTACAACTTCCTTAAATAGTTTTGGTGGATCCCATCAACACCAGGTGATTTATTATCTTTCATTTTAAAGTTTAATTTGGTATAATTTCAGGATTTACAAATAACTGCCCTAAAATATCTGATTAATCGCCCTAACATTTAGAACTGGAACTGGAAGTGAGCTGATATCTTCTGTAGTAAAAATTGAGCTGAAATACTCATTCAGGACCTCTGCCATTTGAAACCTGTCTGAAATTATGTTTCCACTGTTGTTTTCCAGAGGTCTGAACTTATCTTGAACTTTCTGTTTACTTCTTACATAAGCATAGAAACTCTTGCTGTTATTTTTTATATTACCTGCCAATTTTTTTTCAGAGGTTCTTTTGGATTTTCTAATTTCAGTTGTAGCTAGGTTAAATGCCTATTTGTAGACTTCTATATTTCCAGTGTGCATAAAGCACTGCTTAAGTAACAACTAGTTGCATAGAAATTATGTATGTGGTTGCCTGGTTTTGTTAATGCAGTGGTTGAATATAAGAGGAAACACCACACCTTCAAATCTTTAGCCATAACTATTCAGCATCTTCAAAAAAAAAAACATAATTTGTTTAACCAAGTTTCTACAACTTTCAAAATGTGATTAAATGCCCCATGAAGATTTTGACATGCAAATATTGTATGAACAAATCTATTTCCAACAAATTTACGAAAGCACATTTCTGTTGTAAGTCTTGTGATTTGAGAACTGTCTTAGATGTGCAAACATTTCTTTCAACGCATTATTTATTTGTTTATTGAATTAAAAGTAATTGTTAATTTAATTTAACTGAAGAATGTGGGAGGTTAGTTTAATTTAATTTAATTGGAGAATTTGTGAGTTAATTGTAATTTAATTAATTAATTTTTCAACTTAATTGCCCCATGTCTGGTACATACCAAACAAAAAGCGCAACTACACAGCTAAAACTGGTACATACTTAGCAAAAAGCGTTACATACGTAGCTAAGTGTGATACCAGCACAGCTAATAGTACTACTTACATAGGTAAAAGTGTCATATACTTAGCAAAAAGCATTAACATAATATTATAGGTAAACTTGTAAAAGTGGCACATTCTTAGAAACAAAAAGCGCAACTACACAGCTAAAACTGGTACATACTTAGCAAAAAGCGTTACATACGTAGCTAAGTGTGATACCTGCACAGCTAATAGTACTACTTACATAGGTAAAAGTGTCATATACTTAGCAAAAAGCATTAACATAATATTAAAGCTAAACTTGTAAAAGTGGCACATTCTTAGAAAAAAGCGCAACTGCGTAAGTAAAACTGTTATATATAGCTAATTGCGACAAAATACATATAAAAGCGGTACTTGCCTAGCTAAAAGCGTTGCTCCATAACTGAAAGCGTTACATTCGTAGTTAAATACGACAAAATTGATTTATAAAAACAACTTTTCTTCGGAACTGCTACTAGACGTGCAATACGGCATAAATAAGCATTGTTTCAAACTTGCGCTTCTTGTGTGTCTTTGCGTTCAGAGCAAAGAAGGTTCTTAAAAAACTTCCAGTTCATTTTATGAGGTACTGCTCGTTAGAGGCGCTTAATAAGTCCATACCCAAGACTTACGGATTATTAAACAAGAATTATGGATTATTAAACAGTCGAAGTCCACCACTGATCCAGCACTGACGTATTGTATGCTAATTTACCAATTTCCCATCTGGTCAATTACAACGAAATACGTTCACTAGCTGGGTCATAATATGTGTTGTACCGGAAATTATGTCATTGGCTCCGCGACCAACATACCTGATGCTACAGCAATCCCAACCACGATTACGTTAACATCAAGTACCCGCTAGATGACGCCATTGGAAAAGGTCTGCAATACAACAAATGTCCACCACAGGGTGCTAATTGCCAGAAAACAGGCCCGGAAGTATCCGTCTGGAAGTAGGGCTTAATTGTGTATGTGCTTTTTGGTACACATTTTTTAAATATTTGGTCGCTAGAGGCACTCTTTAGTACGTAAATTAGTTCATACGTTATCCCTTAGGTGACGACGTCTTTTGGAGGCGGGTCGTTGCGCATGCGCAACCAGAAATAAGCGATGGGCAATACTTTTTCTTAATATATACATTTTTTCGTTAACTTAAGGGCGCTTTAGTACGGAAATTAGGTCATATGTTATCGGCTAGGGTGCAACTAGTACCAATGTTATCCACCAGGGTGCCAAAACAGTTCGGGCATTATCCGCCAGGTGATGCCACCACAGAAAATCACGTGACTAGAAGTGGCGCTAGGCGCCGCACTCTTCAGCATATCACGTAATTGACTACTACTAGTAACAATTTCGTTCTGACATCACAACGAAAAAACTAGTTGGATAACATCCATCCCTCGTGCATAACCAAAATATATTAACAGCAGTAATTACTATATTTCGTTTCACAGATCTTCTCCCAAGGCCATTGGCACCAGTTCTTTCATAAAATTATGCCACGACTCTGAATGCCAGTTGTCATGCAATGGTTTTTTTGACGTTGTACCAGTTGTGACCAGATTTCACCCCCGCATCTACTAAACATGTTAACTACTCTTACACCGACAGTTGCACCGACGCCCTATATAACCTCATTAATGCGCACACGCAAGTCACATGACGTAGGTAGATTCAAGCGCATGCGTAAGTACGTGCCAGTAAGTTCATGTCAGTACATGTAACGGTGTCTCGCATAAGAACACGCCAGACCACATTTCATGACGATTTTATTCCCAAAAAAATGGGGGGATTAAAATAGCACAGTTCTCTAAAAAATTATTCACCAACTACCCGCTAGTATGCATCATTGTACTCCATAGTTCACCACTATCAACCAAAGACGCCAATGCATGACGTAATACCAAACATTCCTGCCAAAATTTAAAATCATCTATCATAACCTATATTTTAATGCAAATTATATCCGATATGGGGACCCTGTAGTTCTCAAACTATTCACCACCAAGTACACCGTGACCAGAAGTGACGTCATACATGAAGTCACGTGAACCATGATGTCATCTCCACCGGTCCACCGCAAATTCCACATTCCATCGCAGCTAAACCTCCTACTAACTACTAAGATGGGGTATGCACAGGAACCCATACTCACTTGTTCAGTTGTTCGAGCAAGGCATAGATAGCTTCGCCAGTTCGATCTCTAATTTCTTGAATCAGTATGACGTCGTAACGACCAATAATCTGTGCAGTAAACAAAACACTATTGGTAATTCGCTATATACTGTAACATGTTCGATTTCGTCGGGATGCATGTGCTACAACGCTCCCTAGTTAAAACTAAACCTACAGCGTTCGTGCCCAAATGTGTAACATAGGCTGAACAAACTAATTTTGGAGAAAGTGAAATTGAATTGTGGCATTCGATAGAGTGGCATTTCATACATAATTCCTGAAAATATTTGGAAGATTAGATATTAAATTTTTTTACACCCAGCGTAGTGACGGTCTATTTCAATTTGTGGACATACCAAAACAGGGTTTCACTTTGAAATAGTTATAATGACACAACAGCTTTTTAGATTATTGATGACAAACTGATAATTTAGTTTTCTTCAACCAAAATTTAGGAAGTACGTATTTCTTTCCTCCAATTTACCATAAATGTTTCTGATGCTCTGTATGTAGCATACAATTTCTTTCTTACAGTTTAGTTTGAATAAATATTCCTTTTTTGTTCTTTATATATGGTACATTTCTATATAAAGTTATGGTACATTTCTATATAAAGAACAAAGAAAGGGGCATATATATATATATATATATATATATATATAAATATATATATATATATATATAACACGCACGCACGCACGCACACATATTATTTGTGCAACGACAACAATAATAAAATTCCAAAAACGCACATTCCAAAAACGCATAAGCACACCGATATACATATATTATTGTAGGCATTACGTGTCAATGTGTGGGTAGTAGAAATGTCCATTATTATTGACAGTTCTGGATTGTGGCATCTTGCACTACTTCCAATCACGTGACTTCCGGTGGAGCCCGGAGCCATTAGGTCTGATGATGACTCCACATGGCGGATAGTGTACTTTCGTGTAACGCCCTCTAGTGGATAATTTTGATACTATTGACTCCGCTGGCGGATAACGTATAAATTCATTTTAGTATGGCGACGTCATGTAGGGGATAGCGTCTGAAATATTGAATGTGCTAAAAAGTGCCTCTAGCGGTAAAACATTTACTATTTAATGTACTAAAAAGTGCCTCTAGCTATCAAAAATTAACTAAGATATGTATTAAAAGTGCCTCAGGTGGTTGGTGGTACCTAGCACCAGTACCGGTCACGTGACTTCTGAGGACGGCCTCATCTAGGGGATAGCATATGAACTATGCCAATTTTAGCTATGTAGTTATGCGTTTTGCTAAGTATGTACCGCTTTATCTACGTAAGTAGCCCATTTAGCTGTGTAGGTGTCGCACTTAGCTACATATGTTTTGCGTTTTGCTAAGTATGTAACAGTTGAGCTATGTAGTAACGCTTTTAGTTATGTATGTACGCATTAGAACTATGTATTTATCGCACTTATCTACGTATGTAATGCGTTTTTGCTAGGTATGTACCAGTTTTACCTGTGTAGTGAAGCGTTCAGCTATGTGTGTAACACTTTTAGTTATGCATGTGTTGCCTGTATGTAATTATGTAGTAATACTTTCTCGCTATGCGTGCACCACTTATAGTTATATATTAATACGTTTATATATCATTCAACTAAGTATTCACCGCTTTCAGCTATGAAGTAACGCTTTTAGCTATGCTTAGCCGTGTAGGTATCGATCTTAGCTATTTTTTTTTTAACTTTGTAGGTGCCACACTTAGCTATGTATATACTGCTTTTAGCCATGTATGTGTCGAACGTAGCTATGTGTGTAGCACTTTTTTGCTATGTGTTAGCGCTTTCTCTCTATGCGTGTATCAGTTTCAGTTATGTACCTAGCGCTTTTATACGTATTTTTATTACTTTTTAGCTATGCGTTTAGAGCTTTTAGCCGTGTATATTTAGCACTTAGCTGTGTATATCTTGTTTTCAATAATGTATGTATCCAACATAGCTATGCACTTACTTGCTATGTGGTAACGCTTTTAGCTATCTATGTATTGCTTTTCGGTATGTATGTAAGGTATTTAGTTTTATAGTTATCGCACTTAGCTTTGTATGTATGTAGAGGCAACAGGTTTGTAGGTGTCGCACCTAGCTATGTGTGTACTAATTTTGCTACGTGGTAGCGATTTTTAGCTATGCGTGTACCAATTTTAGTTATGAATTAATGCTTTCATCTATTTTGTCTGCTTTAGCTATGTATTTACCACTTTTTCTACATAGTAATGCTTTCTCTCTATGCTTGTAACGCTCTTAGCTATATATTAACGCTTTTAGCTATGCATGTTGCGCTTTTAGGTATGTATGTATTGTTTTTTTTTGTGCTATATATGTGACGTGTTCAGTTATGCGTGTATCATTTTAGCTATGAAGTCACACTTTTTAGCTCTATATGTGTTGCATTTAGCTAAGTATATAACATATTTAGTTTTGTAGCTGTTGCACTTAGGTATGTCTGTAGTGCTTTCAGGTTTGTTGGTGTCACACCTACATATGTTTCAACTAACATTACGGTGTTGTTGTATACGTGGCATACGTGCACCCGTCAAGTGCAGCCATTGTTTGTCCCTAACGACAATAAACGTAACAATTTGACTTATATTAATTAAATTAAGCGGCTCATAGTGACCAAATATTTAATAACTTGAGTTATGTTATTCCCTAGAACTACCCCATCGCCCAAATGTGCAATAATTTGACCTATTTTCTTGTGACAAACTTTCATGTCACAAACTTCCTTGTAACTTCAAAACTTTCAAATCGTAAACTTTTAAAACCACAACCTTCTTTTCAAAACAACCTTTCAAATCATAAACTTTTCAAAACACAAACTTAAAAAAAAATGTATGTATTGTTTTTTTTTTATTAATGCACTGATTAGCAACACCTTAAAGCAGTGGTTCTCAATCTGGGGTAAGCGTACCCCAGGGGGTACGCCGGAGGTTTTCCATGGGGCACGCATATTATATATTGTAAACCTCATAAATGCTGAGTATTGTGGCGAGCACACACAAGTATATGTAGACAAGTTTGTTTTTTTCTCAAAACAAACTTTTAAAAACAAAATTTTTGTCATAACAAACTTTTCAAATCATAAACTTTTCAAAACAGAAAATTTCAAATCATAAATATTTCAAAACACCTACTTTCAAAACGTTAACTTTTCAAAACACAAACTTTCATAATACATAAATTCTCTAAAAATGGCTGAGTCGAACAATTCTCGAAAACCTAAATGACAAATTCTCGAAAAATGTAAAAAAAAGTCCAAATACTTTACTTAAGCAGGGATCATGCCTCAGTTAGACTTCCTGGTGTGTTACAGACGAATGTGGGGCACAGTCTGACGTAACTACATTTGAGCAGACACATTGGCAAGTTTGCTGGTAGGACATGTTAGAAGTGTAACCGTAGATTTTTAGATGATTTAAATAGGCAGAAGGATTTTTGGCAATTTTTTCGCCACAAGGCACGTGTGCGTAGTAATTTATGCAGAAATTGGTAAATATTGACGGGCATGGCACGTTCAGCCGTTTTAAAAGAGTTAGAAATATGTGATTTTGACAAAACTCGACCAGCATGTCGTTGAGATGATGACAACGGCAGGAAAGAAGTTTCATAATTTTTGATGGTCCCGTTTTCATATAATCGTGCAAAACGTTAACATGATCACCAATGGGCAACGTAACAGTAGGCTGAACCCAGCAATGACTCGTCTATATTTTGTCACAAAATGTAATGCTGGAAAAACGACTGAGTCCAAATCATCTAAGTAAAATTACACGTAAAGAGAAGGCACTGTGCAGCGGCCTCCTTTACGAAGGATCAATTCCAGATGGCCATAACATTTCCGAGTGGGACCAAGGGATTAGTGTCCTGCGCGAGCCGGGCTTTGGATCCAAGCCCGGCCCGCAGAATTTAAACACATCGGGCTTGGGCCGGGCCTGGGCCTGTTGTGAGCGGGCCGGGCCGGGCCGGGCCGGGCCTGGGCCTGTTGTGAGCGGGCCGGGCCCGGCCTGAACATAATAACAATATTCATACAAAACACCGATTATTACTTTATTTTTTTTATAAAAACTGATTATAAATTGTAATTCCGTTTACTGAATGCTTAAAATTATTTCTTTAGTATTATATAGTTGCAAATTGAGACCTTGCATGGAATCTAATGGCCCCATAAGTTCACTTGGCTGGAAGTAGCCAGCCCCAAATGTTTACTTTAGAAATATTTGCAGAGGCAATCAAGCCATGATTAACCATCAACTTATCACCCTTTGACCCTACCAGTGGACATTCTATTGTCTAGGTCTTCCCTCCAAACATTGCCCACCTGAAAGACCTGCCCACTGCCAAGTGCCCTCTAGGCTACTAGCCCACTACCCAGTACCCAACCCAGTTGGTAATTGGTATTTCTCCCCAGTCCTAATTCATTCACACTTGTACTAATTCACACATGTCTGAACCTGTCTGTCTCAGGCTAGTGACTGCAGGCCTGCTGGAAATGCCACTGGGTGTCAGTGCCAGTGGGTGACATTTAATTGAAATATCATATTAAATTATGTTAACTTAGTTGAGCTAATTCAATTAACAATATAAATTGGGATTATGGCTTGCATATGGGTTAAGTCAGGGTTAGATAAACAAATATCCTACCCTAACCATAAACCAATACATTAAAGCCAAATATAACAAATGTTATCATATTTAATAGTAATGGCACTAAGACATTTTTCTTTATTTTTCTTCAGGATATTCGTAAGTTTGAAGAAGTTAGTGGTGCTGGATTTTTAGAACTCATCCAGCACACTATGGACCTTTTTTATTTAATAAAACAATAAGTCTGTTTTACAATTTATTTGTTTTTCGTCTTTGTTATAAGATTATAGGTTTATCTTCTGTAAACTTACCGGGCCGCGGGCTTACCTATCTTTGGCCCGCGGATATGGGCTGGGCCTGAAACTTGCGGGCCGGGCCGGGCCGGGGCCAAACATTCACGGTCTGGGTCGGGCCTGGGCCTAAATTCTAGTTTGCGGGCCTGGGCAGGGCTTGAAAAATTATTGCGGGCCTGGGCCGGGCCTGGACTCTAACTGCTAATTGCGGGCCGGGCTTGGGATCAAATTCTACGCCCGCGCATGGCACTACAAGGGGTGCGGCCATGACAGCCACGCGCTTCCATACGACATATGACACCGCTCGTATATGGAATAAATCAGTTGGGATGGCGCTTTCTGATGTGAAAAAAACTTGCTAAGTTTGCAATGACGTCGCCTAATGAATACGGAATGAATCAGTTAGTTTTAGGATGGCTCCCACCGGTGGAACAACTAATTAGGGTTAGGCGCCACCTAACGGACATACGAAAATAATCAGTTGTGGTTTTAATGGAGCCCTCTGGTGGGAGAAAACTAATTAGGTTTATATTCGAAAATTAAGTTAGCGTTAATGCATCGGAAAATTATTACCAGAAAAGTGTAACCTCTGGTAGGTAATGCAATTTCCAGCTCCATAAAACCTGTCAGGTGCCACCAACCACACGAAGCACCTTTAACACATATTTAAGTTTCTGGTCGCACGTACATACATTAGTTCATATGCTATCCCCTAAATGACGCCGCCACCGCAAGTGGGTCGGTGCATGCGGAAATAAGCGCAGGGCGATAATATATGTCAATGGCAATTTTTTCGCCACAAGGCACGTGTGAGTAGTAATTCATGCAGACATCTGTAAATATTGACGGGTATGGCACGTTCAGGCATTTGAAATGAGACTGACTAAACTTGATCAGCATGTCAATGAGATGATGACAACGGCAGGTAAGAAGTTTCAGAATTTTTGATGATCCCGTTTTCTTATAATCTTACAAAACGTTAACATGGTCGTCAGTGGGAAATGAAACAGTAGGCTGAACCCCATGAATTAGATCCGGGCTTCACCGGAAGTAGCTACACTGGATGTCACGTGGTGTCAGGAGCCACAGTCCACAACAGTCAATCGTAATGGACCTTATGTGTATAACATTACTGCATTCTGCACAAATAACATATTAGTATAAACAAAATTACCGACACAAACGAGTTCAATTGCTTGGTGTACGAAGGAGATGCTACCACCGTTTTGAAACGCAATACCATGCAGTTTGGTCAATGATGAGGTGTGTGGACATTCCTCAGCGTGCGGATATTTCCCAACTTCCCCTACAAATGTACTTGTCATATATAGTGATCGCATGAGAATGGAAGATGTTACGGTTTTGGTTGGGTGAGCCCGAGAGTGCTCCTAATTGCAATTTTGCAATCACGTTCTTGTATTGAGCGGTCTGGACGTTACCAAAATGCAACGCCGCAATCACGTTCTAGTTAGGTGACGTCTGGATTTTACCTAACTGCGACGTCGCTGTCACGTTGTGGTTTTGTGGATGTGGATTCTTGAAGAGTGTTTTCGAATACCCTGCTTCACCGTCTGAACAACATTCTGCAGCACCGTTTGATGCTGGGTGATACGGAGCAACTCGCGTATGCTTGATTCTGTACATGTCTTCAATTCGTGCGCCGTGAACTAAGGTCCTTTGTCGGATACAACCTCCTCCTGAAGACCATGAGAGGTAAACAAACCCCCAGAACATCAATGGTTTTGCTCGCTGTAGTAGACCTCATTGGTACAACTTCCAACTACTTGAAATGGCTGTCAACAACGATCAGGTAGTTCACATCGTCATTTTCTGCAAAGTCAATATTGCCATATACGTGTGGGCCATGGCCATGGGCGTAGTTGTGCCACAGCTAGTTGATTCTTCATTGACTGACATACATCACATTTCTGCACAATATTCTCGATAGAAGCATCCATTCCAGGCCACCATATGTAACTTCTTGCAAACGCTTTGGTTCTGCATGTAGTTCCTCTAATATTACTTGATGATAAGTAGATGGAATTACCACTCGTGACCTCCACAGCAGACATCCTTGTTCTGTTGATAACTCATCTCTTTTGGTGAAATTGGTGAAATACATTTGTTGATCTTTATCCACGATTTGGCCACCCAGTTTTCTCTGCAATGTCCAAAGCGTCGACAGGTAAATCTTGAACATACGACACTTGGAAGCTTCCAGGCTCCTCATTCGGTGGCAAGCGCTACAATGCATTGGTGTTCTCGTGATCCTCCGACTTCCAGTACTCGATCTCATAGGTGTACGCTTATAACATGAGTGCCCTACGTTGCATCCGTAGTCTTGCTAATGTTGGCCAACTGTCTTGGGACCTAGAATCGTCACCAACGGCTTATGATCCATGAACAAGGTGAACGCTCTTCCGTACAGGTACTTATGAAATTTCTTAATTCCATAGATGATCGACAACGCCTCCTTCTCTATTTGCGCGTTGTTACACTCGCTCGACGATAGTGTCCTCGACGCAAACGCGATCGGCTTTTAATCTCCGTTCTCCATGATGTGCGACAACATGCACCGACTCCAACTGGTAAAGCATATGTAGCCAACAGTAATGGCTTACGGCTGCCGTAGTGAACAAGCTTGATGCACTGTTCTATGGCCTTGTCACATTCTGGATACCACTTCCACTTACGGTCCTTCATCAGCAGCAGTGGACGAAAAACAGTAGACATCCGGGGTAAAAACTTAGCACAGCAGTTGATCAACCGCAAGTAGGAACGCATTTACGTGACGTCGCATGGTTTCTGAGCCTCTATGAACGCTTTCAGCTTCTCGGATGTCGGATGAACACCCTCCGCATCCAATCGATGACCCACATACTCCACGGATTTCTGAGCAAACGAACACTTTGCCTGATTCACGCGAACTACACACTGTTCCAAGCGTGTGAGTACTTCATCCAGAACATTGAGATGTTCCTGCTCTGACTCAGCCGTGATCAATATGTCATCTAGGAAGCATATGACATGATCCATACCCTGCAGGATCTGATCCATAATCGACCGGAAGATACTTGGGGCACTGCTTATCCCGTATGGCACACGCAGGTAGCGATAGATTCCCTTGTGAGTGTTCATAATTACATAGTGTTGTGACTCGGCATCCAGCTCCAACTGCTGGTATGCGTGCGATAGATCCACTTTACGGACGACTATTGACGCAGAGATCTTCTACGTTGGGTAGCGGGTAATGTTCCAGTTGAACATTCGGATTGATGGTTACTTTGAGGTCTCAACAGATTCTCACTGTTTTGTTCGTTTTCGGCACCAACACTATATGAGCAGACCAATCGTTGTGTTCTACCTTCCTAATGATGTTTTCCTCTTGTAATCTGGTAAGCTCCGCCTTATCTTGTGGAATTTCGGTTGTGCCTTCTCCTTCGTGTGGATGTGCTCCTTGTAGGTTTGGATTGTACCCGTTCCTTCATGGAACACGTCTTTGTGTTTCTCCAACATTGCCTTTACCGAATTTCCCTCACTTCTTCTAACAGCGAAGATGTTGGTCCACTTCAGTACATTAAGTCTCTTCCAAGTAGAGGTGTTTTGTCGCCCTTGACAACAAACGCTAACAACTGAGCTGTGTGATCATCATATTTCACATTCAATGTCAGGGATAGGTTCGTGGTTGTTGGTACGTAACATGACGTCACTTTTGTTTACTGTTCCATGAACCAAATGTTCCTAGTATAGCGACTTTCGGATAAGCGACTTTGCTGATCCTGTATCCAGTTGCATTACCACAGGTTTTCCACAAAGTTCCACAGTGACGTATACGGGCTTCGCACCACCGGCACCAGTTGTGTAAACCCCAATTTCCGGTTCTGCGCCTACAAATATCACCGGTTGTTTTCGTTGATGTTGTTGGTTTTTCTGCGCGCTATGACATTTTCTTGCCAAATACCCCACTTTCTTGCACTTGTGACACACACTCTTCTCGTAAGGACAACTTTGTGCTTCATGGTCATTACCACAGCGATAACATTTCTTAAGGGATTCTCTTCTCTCCGTCTTGTAAATCTCTTCCACCTTGCTTCGACGCGGTGACCCTGTGCACCGAGTCACCGGTGATGGGCGTGGCTGTAGTGGGAGGGGCGCGAAATACCAATTCACTTTGACAGGCCATCTCCATGGGCATGGCAACACTGTCACTGACAACTTGAAACTTTAGTTTTTTCATGCCATAGAGAGCAATCTACGCTGAATATTCTCATCTCTGAGACAACAGACAAGCCTATCTCTTAATGCTTGTGTTAGAAACTCACCAAAATCCCAGGTTGCACTTAACCTTTTCAGCGTAATGACGTAGTCATCCATAGATTCTCACTCTTTCTGACCCCTTTTGTAGAATTTAGTCGTTCGGCGAGTGTTAGTGGCTTGGGCGAATAATGGCTTAATAACGTTTCTCTTAATTCGGCGTATGTCTTATCCTTCGGTTTCTCTGATGTAAAAATGTATTTCAACAGTCGATATGCATTTGTTCCTACCAATAGATTCTCACTCTTTCTGACCCCTTTTGTAGAATTTAGTCGTTCTGCGAGTGTTAGTGGCTTGGGCGAATAATGGCTTAATAACGTTTCTCTTAATTCGGCGTATGTCTTATCCTTCGGTTTCTCTGATGTAAAAATGTCTTTCAACAGTCGATATGCATTTGTTCCTACCAATGACAGCAACATACCAGCTTCTTTTCTTCCACGACGCCATTAAATTCCACCCATTGATCGACATAACTTTCGAAGTCGTCTGCGGTTTTATTAAACTCGCCTATATGTTCGATGTATGTAGCCATGATTCGTGTCACATACTGCCGTATTCTCGTCGCCAATTGTAGTATCTTGGTGGCCGTTACTATATGTTGAAACGTCAGGCGTAATACAAGTCACGAACTCTGCGGGAAGCACATTTTTAATCATCTAGCAAAACAGTGTTACACGACAGCATTATAGTGACGCCGATACAAAGGTTCTTTACTTGACGTAGTCAATAGGTGGCAGCACTTTACGGTATAACACCAATATGTAATAGTATTTACTTTCCTGCGCTGCTGTCTATAAGATCCCCATTGTGAATTAAGTATAATTATAAATGATGTGCCTGGTTCAATTTACGTCAACAAAGCAGACAGCAGTAGGTTGTTAACATGGCAATCCATGAATAAATTGATTGGATTGTCGGACGCTCACACAGCTATAGTGGTTAGAGCGTGGCTGGTTATAACGAAATTACTGTAAATGTACAAATATATACAAAGCAGTACAATCTCCGTCTGGACCAACCTTCAGACATACAACCAGCACTAACACATGCTACATAATACTTATGTATTCCGTGAATACAATATATAGGGCAAACTTCACAAGGGCGATCTTTTACGTTCTGACCTAACCATGAAAACGACCACCTAGCACCGAAACTTCTCATATATCTACTGTACAGATGCACATGTGACGTGGTCAAAAAAGAACATTTACTTTCTCAAAACGATAAAAATTTACAAAGTTTTTTTTTAATATGCTATACTAATATGATACACTAATGATTTACTATTATATCATACAATATGTACTCGTGCTCGTTCTTAAGTAAACGTACTCGTACTCGTACTGAGCTTTTAGTATTGTACTTGTACTCAGCCATCACCAGTCTACTCGTACTTGTACTCGTACTCATGAAAATGTGCTCGGACCCATGTCTGTCTGTCTGTCTGACATATGACAATTCACAATTCATGTGCTGGGCTGTCTTCGGCGTTTTGAAAATGGGGATTCAGGCGAACAGAATCTGCCGGGGGTTTCTGGGATAATTTCTGAAAATGTTACAGTTAAACCAAATTCTCTCAAAAAGGTGGGTATGATAAAAACTATACCAGCTACAATACATGAAACGAAGTAGAAAATAATCCTCATTTAGGCAATGTGAAAAACACCGGGTATTTTGGACAATTTAGACATCTAGAGAGCAGCTAGAAAAGACACCAGGTGTGAATTTTGTTGAAGCATTGACATTAATGTTTCAGTGAATTCAAATAGGGCCCAACTGCACTGGATTAATGTTTTCAGGAGAGCAAGTAAACTTCCACTTCACATTTTTATATGAAATTATATCAACATGGCATTGTGTTTCCATATACTATCAAGCACCAACCAAGACATTCTCAGCTAAATACTAAACTTTATCAACATACACACATTGTGAAACCTTGTATGAAAATAGCTGTGTAACGTACTACAAACAAAAAGTGCATTTCCTCATCTTTCAAGCCACATTCCCTTTTTATAAAAAAAAACAAATGCAAAAAGCACACACCACAGTAATCTACAATCGTTACTAAAACAATGGTTTATCACATGCCTATGTAAGTAGAAAGGAAATATGTGCTTTCTACATTTTAAATGACAGGACCGCATGACTTTGCAAAAGGGCACACTCTGTATAGGCTTAGTCTTAAACACATCACGCTTTAAATGTTAAGGAATACTGGACGGGGAAAGGCACAAACGTGTACAGCATATAATCAATTTGATAAATCTTTTGAGAAATCTATTCACATGAAATGTGAGAAGATATGAGAAGGTCATGTATATATCATATGAAGGGGTCGTCATGTCTGCATATCTCTGGGCACCGTCTATGCGCCTCAAAATAATATTAGTATATATATATATATATATATATATATATATATATATACACACACACACACACACACACACACACACACACACACACACACACACACACACACACACACACACACACACACACACATACATATATTTGTACCAATAGTCTTCGGGCAGTAATTGCAGCTTGGCTTATTGCTCTCCAGCGAAGTCGAGTTGGTGTTGAAACGAACGGGTCTGGTGGAGGTAAAGTGTAAAGCGCTTTATAGTTTAGTGACATTGATAATAATTATTAGTATTGTAGTCTACAATATTTGACCAATATCGATGACAGCGTCACCCCGGTCTTCAAGAACAAAAGGGAAAGCAACAACTACCTTCACCAAAACTTTGACGGCACTTGGGTTGTTCATCTTGGCTGGCCCAAACACTTGGATGTTGAAAGCTGCGAGGGACAGTGTGTCCCTGTTAGATTCTCTGCTGTACCGCCACGAATCGACTGGCAGAGAAGTGAGTGCGAACATACATATTGACAATTGAAGCCTATATCTAAAAGCCGGTTGCGCCATGGATGCTATTTACGCGACCGACAGAGGCTGTACTGCGTGAGTCGACTTGTTCACTGCAACACTCTTACAATGCATTCACCGTTTGTGCCAGTCGCTGTATGTATACACGACATCAGTAATATGATCGATCGCATCAGTGGACTTATTTGATTAGCCGTATTAATAGTAGTTATACTGCGGTGATAAGGTAAGCTGTGATACGGCAATTCATCTTATTACTATCTAGTGATAAGCATATCACGTGGTAGTGTGTACCGGTAAAGTTATGTTTAACTTTACCGGTAAAGTTATGTTATTAATACAACACCGTTCTTGTGTGTAAGTGGTTAAACAAGAAATATATAATAAATGTTCCTTTATGCAAATGAAAAATAGTTATCTTTACAAGTTGGTATATCTGCTGGTCTCACTGGTTACCCTGGCATATCTGCTGGTCTCATTGGTAGTCCTAGTATATCTGCTGTTCTCACTGGTAACCATGGTATATCTGCTGGTCTCACTGGTAGCCCTGGTGTACATGCTGGTCTTACTGATAACCCTAGTATACATACTAGTTTCACCAATAACCTTGATGTATCTGCTGGTGTCACTCATCTCCCTGTCATATCTGCTGGCCTCAACGATAGCCCTTGGTATACAAGCTGGTCTCACAGGTATGAATGGTATACATGCTGGTCTCACTGGTTACCCTGGTATACAAGCTGGCCTCGCTGGTAGCCCTGTTACACAAGCTGGCCTGACTGGTAGCCCTGGTATGCATGGTCATCTCACCAATAACCCTGGTATATCTGCTGGTCTCACTCGTAGTATTGGTATATCTGCTGGTCTCACTGGTAGCCATGGCGTATATACTGTTATCACTGGTAGCCCTGGTATATCTGCTCGTCGCACTGGTAACTCTGGTATATCTGCTGGTTTAACTGGTAACCCTGGTATATCTGCTTGTCTCACTGGTAGCCCTGGCACACGTGCTGGTCTCTAGTAACCTTAGTATATCTGGTCGCACTGGTAGCCCTGATAAACCTGCTGGTCTCACTGATAGCCCAGGTATACACGCTGTACTCAATGTTAACCCTGGTATATTTGTTGGTCTCTTGGGGAGCCTTGGTTACCAAATTCCACCTAAATATTCAATTATTTGTATATCGCTTTGAGGTGAATTTGTATTAAATAAATCAGTTTCTCACACAATGTTCTACAAAGTAATATATACATTGTCATTTGTTTCTAAATGTGTGCATTTTATAATAGGAAGTGCCATTTCAAGACTATCACCAAAAACGCACCTACATGTAACCATGTTTATTTCAATGTTTAGACATCGTATGTTGAACGGCAAGGTCGGTATCTATAGACAGAAAACGGTCAAATTATATTTAAAAACGGTGGTTCATTAAAACACATTTGGGCGGTCAATACGTTAATATATATATATATATATATATATATATATATATATATATATATATATATATATATATATATATATATATATATATATATATATATATATTATGATGGGATAAAACGCCCATATAGGATCGTGTTCCCTGTTGGTCGTGGACCAACAGGTGAAATTTAAAAACAATGCCGCTTTCAAAACACACATATTTATTCAGCGGGGTGGCAGTACCAACAACGAAAGTATGGGGTTGCCAACGTATTAGAAAGGTATTAGTGTTGAATATAACAAGGGGCAAAATGCCCTCCCACCGTATTTAACAGTAAAAATCGACAATAAGAATTACGAAATAGCCAGATGGATCCGCATAACAGCATGTCCATCCGGTTGCAGCAGAAGCAAAAAACGCCGTATGCTGTTCACACTACAACACTAAATTCAGAAGAAAAAAACAAGTGAATGCATAACATATGCAAATAGGATTGTAGTAATGGAACATATGTATCGGTTTCGGGCGATATATGAAAACATATTCAAATAAAAAATAAAATATTGCAAATGCCAATGGGTGAGCTTCATGTCTCACAATAGGACCTATTTTTTCTAGATTTTTAGATATTAGAATATACAGATGATATATAACCAAAGAATTCTTTCTCAGCATCCCATCCCATCACACTAATTTATGATAAAAGCTATGACTGCGTACCATTAACAAGTATCACATGACCAATGCACTGTGTCAAATAACAAATGATAGTTCTAATGTAGAAATGCTCTAGGTGCTCCCCCGTACACTGTTTTTATACTTCTTAAAGTTAACTAGATGTTATTCCTGAATATAACTGCTGCCTGTCATTTTCCAATAAACTGTTCACTTTTCCTATCAACGCGCCTTTGAGAACAGTTGTGTGGGTTTTGGTGCGTGATGAAAATGACAATTCAGAAAGGCAAACATTATTTTATGATAAATATGCTAACATTACATTACTGACAAATGCTTATGTTTTGCTTTTAACTTTAACCAAACGTTTTTTCAAGCAAATTTACTGTATGCAAAATATCAATAATCCTAGTATTTAGTAACTGTAAAAATAAATATGAAATTAAATAATAAATCACCTAAAAATCAGATCATGAATAACAAACATTAGTACAAAGCTCTAATGTACATTGCCTTGACGACTTTAAATCATTGTAAACTATACTACTCCAGTTATAGAGCACATATTAAAGAGCTTAAAGGGAGAAGGTAAGAAAGTTAAAATACTAACGGCGCTTAACATGCAAATGTCTATGTGGAATCAATCAAACATAACATTAATTAGCTTGGCACTGACAATTTTCTAAGCCAAACACATAATTAATATAGTTTAGCAATCGGTTTAAAGAACTTACCTCTCAGTACGTTATTGAAAAATCCAAGATATGTGTTATTATAAACTAAGAACGCCATCCAAGTTACTATTATTTCCATAATTAAGCAACAAAGCAACTACCAACACATAAGAATATCAATATTGTAATGCCGTTGTGGACCCCGGCAGACCACAGTTGATTTTGTAGTTCATGCGTTTTGCATAGTTGTAAAAATTAAACAATCAACAATTTTTAAACTCATTACACCCACAGGCACTATGTGCTAAACAAGTTCGGTAAAAAAATACTTATTTCCAACTCTCTTAATACTGTAGCAAACGCGCTTACCATCAACATTGGCCAGTTTCTGCCGCCGCCGCCGCCGGCACCTGACTTCCTGTTGCTACTGCTGCGCGACATTTATTATACGTATTGACCCCACATCCGTTTACGTAATTTCCGTCTACGTCACGATGGGCCTCGCAAAAGTTACGGTACTGTGCCGGCAATATTTGTGGCGATAATGAGAGTAACGTTTATATATATACATATATATATATATATATATATATATATATATATATATATATATATATATATATATATATATATATATATATATATATATAAATAATTATGCAACACTTATCTGCAACTTTGTATTTCACCTTACCATAACGGAATTGCCAATTCATAGCTGTTGATATAGTATTGTATGCATAACTAAATATGTAGCAACAATGGTTGTAACCTTGTTGACAACGTCTACAGGTATGCACAGGTACGTTATATTTCTCCCACTTAGCAACATGGTGCTACATTTGTCAACAATATATTATAAAATCCGTATGTTCATTTAGATGGTTCTTCCTTTCAGAGTTGTTGTAGCGAGGCTATTCGGAACAACGGAATCGGACAGCAGCTCCTGCATATATATCCAGTGAGTATCCCATGTAATTAGAATAATGTCTATTCTCCGCTCTCTTCGTCAACCCTTCCCCTTCCATTATTTCAACATGTTCAGCCCACTTTATCCGGCTCCTCACTAACTTCCTCCTGAAACTCTTTTTCACACCAACTTCTCTCAGCTCCTCCACCTTTCACTCCCGCAATTCTTCTCATCCAGCTATTTTCGCAAACTTCCATTTCTCTTGTTTTTTGTCATCGCCGTAGTCTCTAAGCCGTTCGGGCATACTTGTGTTACGCACGAGCTATGTCTCTCACATCACCCCTTCCACCTTCCTCCATGCATTCACTCCAGCTTGTATTTTCCTGCGAATTTATGTGCCGTGTCCGTCCCCTCAAACCGCTCCACCCAGGGACAGAAAACTGACTCCGTGTTTCAGTTTCACCCCTTCCAGTCTTACTTATAATAATAATA